>JAVQKC010184126.1:0-17831 GCA_036025475.1 Philypnodon macrostomus | reverse complement strand
CGCCCCCTACTGTCAGATGCCTTTGACTTAAACAGCCTACAAGACAGGTCACAGTAACATCACGTGACGCTTCTGACGATGACTACAGGAAGTAGCCGAAACATGTAAAGCAGGTAAACAAAGCTCTCTGTCTCACAAAAAGAACCTTAAAAACGGTTAAACTTAAGAAGACAGTATGAATTTTCACCAAAGACTTATTGAGGAGACTGTTTACACGTTATACACTCATACTTTCATCCTAGATAATAATAATACAAGTTTATATCCAGTTCATTTAAACAGAGGAGCAATAAATGAATACAAACACAATCAAAACATATAAAGTAATTGATCTACAGAACAGTATTAATAAAAAAAAAAAATAATATAAAAGTGGGCAAAAATAACTACTGAGTAGGATCCAAACAATAAGTCAATATATAAAAATATCTTTATTCATTTTTATATAGTGATAAGTCAATATAGTAATTAGTCCCTTTAGGATAACACTCATTGTACTGGCCCTATGTTGCAATATAGCCTAGTAATTACTGGCCCCTGCATGATCTAAAAATGCAATTGTTGGGTTGCAGGCGACATTACAACATTCTATAGCCCTATACATTTTAATGGGAGATGGGGGGGCAGGAAAATGACTATTACTACTACAGATGTTGTGTGTAGTTGGATAGATATAGGGGTAATTGACTTTGCCACTAATAAAAACGATCAGATTCAACATTTGTGGATTTTTTTGGAGGGCTATTTCACAGAATTATAGCCCCTGCCCCCTATCTGAGGGTATGACATAATCACATTCTAGAACACGCAACCAAGCTATATAATCTTACTTGAGGAAAAGTCATATTTAATTTCTTGGCCCATTACCAACCTTCCTAAAGGCTTTAAAAACTGAACACAGACTTAAGAAACAATTCAACCAATAAGTTGCAATGTAAGTCAGCTTAGCGCTTCCATAGAATAGTGTTGTTGAGATGGGAATAGTAGGCAAGCGGGTGGTCTTTTTTAAACCTGACTAGCTTGCAGTGCTAAATTGTTTGCTATTGCTAGCTACATTAGCAAATATTGTAGCATTGTTAGCTAGTATGTTAATTGAATTTTGATTATGCAGTTTTTTTACAAACAAGAAGCAGCTTTCTATCAATCAAAAGTCAGCCTAACGCTGGTGCTTCTACCAGGCAATTTTCTCACATTCAGCCCGAGCCCTGCAGTTCCATATCGCTGCATATGGAGATCTATGAGAGGTGGCAACTTTAATGAAAAATAAAAAGACGGGGAGGCAGGCTGCACGGTGCTTCATTTCTCCCCTCCCTCAGATATTTATTTATTTGGCGGCCGGGCGAGGTGCTGACAGAACAATCCGCCGTCGCTATCATTCAGTAACAGCGCTATCATTCAAGAGAAGCAATTCATCATAAGGCTGCCACTGAGCCGACAGGAGCCATCACAGCTGTGTCCTCTCCGCCTGCTTGTCACTCAGCCGTCAGCGCCTCCCCTCACCGAGTCACCACGGACCACGATTAAAGCCAAACAGCCAGCCCTGAGCCCGGCTACAAGACACATCACAACAGAGCCAAGCGCTAAGGGCACTTTATACACACTTTTACAATGTACTTTTAGTAGAATAATGTTTCCATGCACTACAAAAGACCTAAAACACTACCTTTAGTTTCAGACATAATGTATGCAGCATAGTCTTTTACATGGGAGATGTTTTTTCAAGCATTCTGGATAGTTCTGGATTCTGAATTTATTAAAAAGACTTGACTTCATTTGCTTCACAATTGTGCATTTTTGGTATTGACAAAAAATAAATAAGCATGGACTAAAATAATTTAATAGAGCGGGTCAAAATAAAAATAAATAAATAAATAGATGACTTCATAACATCATGAACTCTCGTGATTTTACACCAAAAATCTTTTGACAGTACTGTTTTTGTCTACCCACTTTCATACCAGACTATGACTAGCATTTTTTGGTTAGGTTACTACCTGATTAGCTATTGGTGCTGATAATACAGAAAAAAGGCAGCAAACAAGTAAACAGGATCAATTGAGCAGAAAGTTAGAAATCATTCTCAAAGCACTATACCGGTTCAATGAGACACGAGACAGCTCCCTAAAGAGCCTAGTGCCTTAAGTCGGCCTTAGCGTACATTTTTACACTGTCAATAATTCAGCTCCATACAATGCCAAGCCGAGCAAAGCAGTGATAATGGTGTTCCTCCAAGTGGACCGCTGCTGTGCGTCTGCTAGCAATCAGTTCTTTATATAGTATTGCTGTGATGAAATATAGGCTGCATGTCATGTCAGTGGAACATCCTTGACACCACTCATTGGCCTGACACGGAAGCAGCGAGACAGCCAAAACGTGACGCTCATCATGGTGTGCACCCGGGCTGGGACCTGACATCGTGCTAAATAATTACATTTCGCACCGGCCTCAAATGCAACACAGTATCCCCGCGGTGGAAGCCCAGTGAAAGCAACTATTTTTTTGTATGAATGTTAGAAAATCAATTTGCTGCAGTTCACAGGCGCTGGCGGACATGTTGTGAGGAATGCTGTGGAGTTGGATCATCTCCGGCTCGTTTCCTGTCATATCACGCAATAAAAAACAAACAAAAAAGAGGGCACAGGGTGGTGCAATGGATGTAGCATCAGGCAGGGCAGAAGTCCAGCTTCTCGGGGGCCGATAAGGTGGAGGGACCTCTTAATGAAAATAATAATGTAAATGGTGTTTTCAAGTCCTAATAAATAAATATATATCTAAAGCACAAGATGTATGCTTTGCAAATCTCCTTTTTTTTGAAACAAGAGTTATATTGAGCCAAAAAATATATATATACAAAATAACAAAACTAAAACTACTGAATTCATTATTTATATTGTTTGATGAAACCCTAAGTAATTTATTTTTATTATTATACATTTTAAAAATTAGCCACTTTCTGCATACACATATGAATGGGCCTATTCTGAAAATCTGCTGCTAACTTGGCAACTTCACAAACTAGTTTACATGCTGTAGTTCCTACTTTCCTTTAATTTATTCACACTGTTTCCATAACAATTGGTAAATCCAGTAGGAAATGCTTGGTTTGGCTTAACTCTTGAAGTCTGTGTGGTTATTAGAGGCACAGAGGGGCACTAATGGCAAGCGGCTGCCGAGAGCTGCCAGACTGGCCTTTGCACAAAGGAGAAGAGTGCAACAAAAGCTGTTTGGCGCTTCTAATTTGGGAGGTGACATTTTATCAATATTGCTACACATTGTCTGTGCACTTGTCTGCTCGTTTACAGAGCCTAGTGAGTGCTGAAGGTCAAAGATGGATGTAAAACCTGGCTTTGGGTGGACTTCAGAGCTGCTGATTCGAACCCCAACATTGAGGAGTCATTATTGCAGCTGTAATTCAAGATTTTTATTCAAATATAGATTATGAATAATTTACTAAATATACACTAAATTAAGGCTGTGTATTAACATTCTCTCATTAGAGCCATACATCAGAATAAATTCCAGAACTCTCTAATTGTCATTCAATGCATATATGCAATTATTTTACTGTAATTGGAAGGTCAAAACTCACATGAAAACCCAGTTGGATTAAATACATATCACTGCAGGGCTACCAGCTGTCCATGGTGGGGGGAAACAGTGCTTTGGATGTAAAAAAGATAATTATCCAGCCAAAAATCCAATGTGAGCTTTTTTAGGACATAAACTTGACTATAAAATTGTGTTCAAGTCATTCACTAATGACATGTTTTGTGGTTTGCCACTATTGGTTTCATCACTAATAGTGTAATCAGTGTCGAGCTCATGGAGAGGACTATAATCAACATAAAAGACTACTCAAACATGCGTGAATGAAACAAAACACAAGCACGAGCGCATATTGTCGTTGTGACACTTAACCTGCATTGCCTATGAATGAATGCCCCAGGACAACTGTGGCTACACAAGTAGCTTACCACCACCAGTGTGTGATTGTGCTGTGAATGAGTAATGGACTCAAAAGCTTGTGCAATATAAATCTTATCCATTATTATTATAACATCGCTGCTATTTATTTCCTTACCTTACCTAACCTTGTACATTCACATTGAGCCAATTGCAACAGGCCTTACACCAACTTCACATAAAAGAAGATCTCTCCTCACATCTTTCTACATTCATCATCATTGATCCTGGCCAAAGTGTGCAGCTGGAGGCATCAGACGAGGTGCCTGAAGTTTGGCCCATCGCAGGCGTGAAAGAAGTCGCTCTAACTTTGTAAATGGGTCAGCGTTTGATATGACATTCATTAGCACATGGCGTCCGCTGCTTTGTGTCTCCCCGATATTCACTTGAGCCGGAGCAGAGTGGAAGAAACACACGTTTGAGATGTGTTGTGGAGTGAGAAGGCCAGACTGGCAGAAGTTTGTGTCTGTTATCAGCAGCCTGGCAGGGGTCCATGTCTTTAAAACCACTGAAATAGAATTGTGCTTAAGTAGTCATTAAGTAGTTGGAAAACAATCTACAATGAAAATTAATTGACTTTGCAGGCATAAATGTATATTCTGTAAGTTCCCAAAAGTAAATAAATGTTACAAAAATTAAAATAAAACGCTTATCTGACCCTGTTCTATAATGGAAAGTAGGTAATCTTTACTTAAGCCCCTCCCCTGGCCTCTAGAGCAACATCAAGTCAGAGTTTGTGGGATACTGCTTTGACCAAGAGTTTTACTTTAGTCCCTCCCCTGACCTCTACACAATATAGACAACCTACTTTTCATCATAGGTCAGTTGGTCAGTTCATTAGTTCGATCATTTTTTTTTTTTTTTCATTTTAACATGTATGTTATTTCAGGAAACCCCCCAGACTACTACTTAAGTAACAATTAACATTAATTTTACAATACATACAATAATTACATTTACTGTATTTAGTTCTTTTCTCAGTACTTCTTTTTTTGAATTAGTTGGGTTAGTAGGTATCAAAAGAGAGCACAGCTGGTTTGCTCACTGCTATGAGGGGATACTATGAATTTAATAACTCAAGCCATGGCTGTCTACTCAAGTAGTGCTTTTCTTTGGTCATTTCTTGCAATTGTTTCAAAATTTTTTTACTTTCCACAATTTCTCCGTTTGACCTTTGCATCGTCGCCATCTCGTTGTCTTATTATTTTTGCGTCATTACCTTTTAAATGACCATTAGCATTGTAGTGAGCATCTGATCAGTGCTAATGTCCCAGGGATGTGCATAGGTAACAGTCCGCCTCTCCGGTTCATCAGTCATCAGGCTGAGCGCTGGTTCTCTAAGCACTCGTGTCACTGTTCCGGGGCCACGTGGAACAGATGGCCGTATTAAATCTGAATGATGTAGTGCACTCCCTTGGTGGACTTTGTTTTCTTACATTGCCATTACTCTTCCCCTCCTCTGTGATAAATTTGAGAGATCCGGAGAGGACAATATGGTAGAATGCAGAGGTAATCTAGCACTGATGTTTCACCAAGGTTGCCAGAGATTTCCCAGGGATGAAACTAGTTTGTCGGGCCTCCCTCTGGAAATAGAATATGCCCTCCCAGAGAGAAAAGTAGTAAGGTTATGAAAGCTAATGCTTACAAGCTGCCGAAATGGGTTTCCTTTGCAGGGTGGCCGGGCGCTCCCTTAGAGATGAGAAGCTTGGTCACTCGGGAGGAGCTCAGAGTAGAGCCGCTGCTCCTCCACATCGAGAGGAGCCAGCTGAGGTGGCTCGGGCATCTTTTTCGGATGCCCCTTAGACGCCTGGGCACACTGGAGGGATTCTATCTCTCAGCTGGCCTGGGAATGCCTTGGAGTCCCCCGGAAGAGCTGGAGGAAGTGCCTGGGGAGAGGGAAGTCTAGGCATCTCTGCTTAGACTGCTGCCTTCCCTACCCGGCCTCGGATAAGTGGAAGAAGATGAGTAAATCTTTGCAGTTCTTTTCAATTCTTTAAAATAAAATCTATTGAGTTTTGAGATGCAAACTGGATATCGATGTGTTTAAAAAGTGTTAATTTTTTTCTAAACAGAGATATTTTCAGAATCTCATCTATGGGTTTTTCCATATTAATGCCTCCTTATTCCACTTTGGAAAGTTATATTCTCCAATGAAAATATCCAAAAACTATTACAGCAAGAAAGGTATTGTAAATGGCTAATACAGAATTTTGAGCTACAGTTTCCTGAACTACAGAACGACTTTATTTTTATAACTGTGTAAGACTAAAATGCTTACGTAAAATACCCTGTGCTGAACGCCTTGATTATACCAGTTCATTTGTGATTTCAGAGACAACCATACAATAAAATATCCCAAAATGAAGGAAAAATTGCACTACCAATTTTACTGATGTGAATGAAAAGAAGCTCCCATAATTTCAAATGGAAACCCTCCTGATAGGCCGATGATTGCTCAATGTAGCGGCTGATTGCAAAGCTATCTGTAAGACCGGCCCCCTGCTGAAGAGTCACAAAGAGGGACAAAATGTCCCGTGGCACGCATTTGACTTCACAGATGAATCTTCCTCCTGCTTAAGGAGACTATTTCAGACCCTTCTATATTTATTTCAAATTACATGAAATCTTTCTCTGAGGCAAATGGCCATGATTAGATTGGGTTCTAAACTGTAACTGTTAGGAAAGCACTGGATGTTGCACTGTGTCTGTGTGAAATATATGGTATTACCTACAGAATATATATTTCAATGTCATTTTTGACCTCTGCTGTCAACCAGGCATTTACGCCTAACGCAACCTTCTGATTAGAGATGAGATCTAAATCGGGACATTTCTATAGCAAAGTTGTTATTGCTATGAACAAACTAACAAATGAAAATCTTTATTTTTATGTCCATCTTATGTGCCTCCTTTACCTAAACCTCCAGTCGGCCCTTGGAGAAGTACTGTGCCCTTTATACATGTCATGCACAGTTCCTGCCTGTGAGACCCGTGAGACCTGTGAGACCAGTGTACACGGTATCAGTCTGAGTGAATGTGTGAGATGTCAGCTGCTAGTCTCCGAGGCGTCAAGTCTCAAACACAGCTTTGATGGCGCTTGAGCTGCCAGGGGGCAACCTCGATATGACCTCTGTACAGTACATGCAGTCTAGCATATTTGTAGGTAGGTAGTAAAAAAAATACTACTTTTAGAATAAATCACACCATACGTTGTACTTTTACTAAATTGTTTTGAATTGGCAATAGATCGTTCAAATCTGGAAAGATCATTGAATCATGATACAGTGCATTCATTTATGCTCAGCTCTTCACCGTAATTTTCACTGTAGCAATGCCAGTGTTCATATTAATAAAAAAAGAAGAATTATGATGAAGATTGGATTGGATTAGGGCTGCACAATGTATCGCAAAATCATCATTTTCACAATATCTGCTGTGTCAATGTCTGAATCTCAAGAATCTACAATAATGACATGGACAAGCATTTTTCCATCGGAGCTGGGCATAAAAAATGTGTTGAAAGTATATAATATAATGGATTTCATTATTTGGCTTTCTTCATTTAGATTAGTAGTTTTGAAAAGACAGGAACTCTTATATAATAGAATGCCCATCAAAATATTGCAATAATATCAATAGTGCAATATTCTACATTAAATATTGCATGTTTTTTTCCATATCGTGCAGCCCTAGATTGGATGTACAGTTGTAAAGGCTTCATGAAGACACTGACAGCAGTAGACTTCTGTCAAAATCGTGATGTTTATGTTGTGTACATTTTTATTAATAATTATTGTAATGGAAATGTATGTTTGTATGAAATGTAAGCTCAGTTATGGACCGCTTTCATCTTTCGATCTAAATGGTATTGACTGTTGGACTTGGTACAAAATGTTAAACTGCACATTACTGTCACAATCACAGACCACACAGAGAGCTCTGACAGATGAGAGCTGACAGCCTGTGTAACTATACTGTATACACTGTCATATGGAATGGCTACAAATGACTCATTTAGACCTAATTAAAAACGAAAGGCAAAAAAGGCCTTAAGACATGAGACTTAAGCTGTTTTTAGATGTTTCAGAGACATTTTTCTGAAGAGAACTGACGCCGGGGGGAATATCACTGAGCACTACCTCGACATGACAGCCATGGCAGAGTGGCTGTGTTGGTACAAACGTGGGGCTCCTATCATCTGCTTCCAAGAGTTAGCGCACGTTAGCATCTCAGGAGACTTATCACAGAGCGCAGTGCAGGTCCTAATCAAGCGCTAAGGTCAAGGAGTCTGGAGGTGCCTTTAATTCTATTAGCACAAAGCCACACACGGTTCTGGAAGGGAATGAGCAAGGAGGCGGCTCACTGGTAACATGTGAACATGCAGGTAGAGGAAGAGGAATTATTGCATTTGGAACTGAAGTTTTAAACTGCATGAAACTTCTTACAGTGATTGTTGCAGTAAATAACATTAACATGAGCAGTAGTCGTGCAGGATGTAAAGCGAGATTACACTAATCCAAAAGTTGTAGGTTGAATTCCTGTCTGGTTCATACTGCTCGTGTGTCCTTGATCAAGACACTTCACCCACCTATGAATGTGTTGTGAGTGTGATTGTGGTCATGAGTTGGTAGTCAAAAGGAGTGTAGATATAATAACAATGCATTGGTTTAATAGAGCGCTTTTCTCAAGACTCTTTACAATTATATTTTTCATTCGCTCCACAGTCACACCTGGTGGTGGTAAGCTACTTGTGTGGCCACAGCTGCTATGAGGCACACTGACAGAGGTGTGGCTGCCATTCTGCACCTACGGCCCCTCCGACCACCACCAAACACATTCATACATAGGCAATGGGAGTTAAGTGTCTTGCCCAGGGACACACAGCAGTATATGCTCGGCAGGGATTCAAACCAGCTACCCTCAGGTTGCATGGCGAACGCTTACCCAAAGAAATGACTGGCTAGAGGTAGGTTACCACCACTTGTGTGCAGCTAACTGTAAGTGAATGAATAACCTGTTAGGCAGATGCCCATGACTCATTGTGAACATGCTCTAGAGTTAGACAGTAGTGTAGTACTAGTTTGCAGACAGCATCTTTTGGCTAACTCTGCCACTGGCTAACTAACAGTTGGTTGTTTTGGATGCTTACAACACAAATGTCTCACTTTAGCCCATAGTAATCAACTAACGAGGAGTCACACAATACTTTTTGAATACTGTTCATATTGTCCTTGCCTCCAGTGTATGTGTGACACTGGTGTATGAGCTTGTTTTTATGTTTGTGCTGGTCGGAGAGTCCATTGTTGTGGTATGGCTGCCATGTCCCTATTAGTCTGATTCAGATCTGCTGGATGAGACCTGCTGGATCAGACCTGGATCAGACTGGATCAGACTGGATCAGACTGGATCAGTAAGGTAGCTTACCACCTCCACTTAGTGACTGTGGAGAGAATGAATAGTTGTGAAGCAGAAAGCAGACTATTTTCCAGGCGTGATGGGAAACTTATTTCACAGTGTTTAAAGACATCCTACTCTTTTAAACAAACTAATATGCTCTGACTATAAATGCTTAACTCTGAATTTCTGAATGTTTGGCTTTTGTCACCTGATGTAACATTCGTGAGTTCACTTAAGAGCAGATTAAAAACAATAAAAACGTGATTAATTGACTATCAAGATTCAATTTACCAAATGTTTATCATTAAGCAGCTCTAAAGTTGATTGATAAATTACTGGAAGGATAATGTATTTGAAATAAAGTGGCAGCTGTTCTCATCTACTTAAGTGTCACATCCTGTCGAGATTATGGATTGTCAGGAAGTAGTGCTGTTTTTTAAAGGGAAAGTCACTGATATCTCATTAGCCATGTGTTCACTATTCATAGCTTCCCATGCCGCACTTAAGATAAATGAGTGGATCTCTTTAAACAGTGTTACAGTGCATTGGGGAGTGGACCCGGAAAGCACAGACCTCCAAAAAGGCATTGCCACTAGTCTCTTAAATGATATACTGCCCAGAGCTAGACTCAAACATGCAGTCATAGTTCTGGGGTAAATGCGCCATTATTGACCAACAAAAGCCTTATATTGTGATGGTTGAAATGGTTCAATAATGCGTCATTTTTTAGTATTTTTGAGGCAATCATTTTTTTTCCTTCTTTTTTATTATATTGTAAAGCCCTATCTCGCAATGACAGATAATTCTTTACCCCCCCCCCAAAAAAAAATAAAATAAGGAACAAGACAAGACATTTTTCTTTTTAGATTAGCATGTTAGATGTATGTAATAGTAGCTAGCTTGTGAATTGAACACACTAATGTGGACGGTTTGACTTCTCTTATTTAAGTACTATTTTCTGCAGTGTTTGATGAGTCTATTTAGCAGGGCTTCTCTCTAGCGAATGATATGACTCTTAGTGACTTTGTGGCAACACTCCTCACACCAAAAACAAATCATTTCTTCCTTGGCCTATTCATTTCTACAAAATTAATTAATACATTTTTTAATTAAAGTGTAATTTGAGAGCACCACCTTCTGCGTCCTCCTCTCCTGAGTTCTCAAATAGAGGGCCTGATTCGAGCCTGAGACACTAGGGTGATGCAGTGACACAGAGACTGTAAATTGTTCGGCTTGTTATCCTCCGGGCGAGTGAAATCCTGCCACCATCAGGACGCTCACTAGTGACTGGAGCTCCTTAGGCTGCCACAGACATTGTTAGTAGACTTGCAGTGGCACACACACACACACCTCTGGGACAGGCTGCTGCAGCTGGGGCCGTGGTTCTCTGACTCAGGGCACAAATAATGCACCTCTGTCCGTCACATGGCCACATACAGAGATGACTGAGGCAAGGACGCTGCTGCTGCTAGAATACACATGCATTTGGCACAAATCACACATACTCAATAGGATGGAGATGAAATGTCATTAATAGTTAGTACAAAGTATCTAATTGGGTAACCATCCATGCTGTTTAAAGGAAATGATTGTGTATTTATTGTGTTGGTTTATACAATTTTGTCCAAAATGGATAAAAATATGCTGTTTTTTACTAAACAACATTGTATAATTTAGCAAAGCTTTGTTTAGTGCAGCTGTGTCCAATTGTTAGGTGAAAGCCCACACTTACAGGTAGACAGAACATTGATTAATCACAGTATTTTTACAGTGTAATCAAATGTAGCTTAAGCAGATGTTTAGACTGGAAGACCCCTTCCCAGCTGATCACCTACACCTGCTGCCTAGAAGACTCCTCCTTATCTCCCATCAGCGCTGATGATTTCACTCAGGTTATCATCATTCAAGCCAGCAAATTTAAACAGTACCACCTCTTCAACAGTCGGCAATAAAGCTTGAATATACCTCCTCTCATCTCTAAGATCCACCAAGTCTCCACCACCACCACCACCACCATCGCACAATGTCTTTCCTGCCGAGGTCTAAGCACCAAAAAATATTTCAATAAATCCAATTCTAACGCCTCATTTACACTGAATGCAGACATAAAAAAAATACGACCGCAGAGCAATTTGTTGTGGCCCTCAGGCTGTCCTCTCAATTATGTGATTCTACATAATCCAACTAAAAGATGTGTAACAAGTTATCTTTCCACTTTTCTGTGTAACCAATATAGAAAAAAATCTAAAATAACCTGCTGAACATGTGAACTATGTGTCCAGAAAAAGATACATCTGAGGGACTTTTGGTGAAGTGAAATATGTCACCTCAGCGAGTGGCCCTCCTTGGTAATATTTTATGACAACGTGGCCGTCAGTGAAAAAAGTCTGGTCACCCCTAAACTAAATAATAACCAGGGTGTATAACCCAAATTTGCCAAGCAAAAAAAACCAAACACCTTATTACATATCCTCCATTATCCGACTGTAAATGGACCTGATGTAACCTTTGCCATGTCTGTCACCACCTACTATACTTGGCCTGCAGCTACTAAAATGGAAGTCCACGGCCATCTGCAAATCACTCGAGACTAAAACATCAAACAAACCATTCCCATGTCATGTAGCGTATACCCAGCCTTGCATCAATCCAGTCACCACCAACGCTTGTATACACGCAGTCACAGTCACTCTTCAAGTAAAACCAGGACACAAGACGCAGCACAGAAAAGCAGTAAGTGAATCAGCTGTCTCTGGAGGCGTACTCTCTTGGAAGTCTGGGCCCTATTAGCCGCCTAGTCTCAATCCAGATAACACACATGAAAATCTCTTTGAGCAGCCCACCCTCCAGCCTTTCCATCATTTTCCTTCTGCTTCTACCTATATATTGTTATTCACAGTGAAAACAAATAGCCCAAAGATACAAAAGTGGGATTGTCAGTCCATTCTGTAAACAAGATACAAAGCTCGTCTGAGGTGTGGGGGTGTGGTGTAGACAGAAACTTGATGATGTGACAAAATAATTGTCAGCCACCTGTCAAACAAAAGCCATTCAACCATATTTATATATATTATTATTTATATTGGTTGTACATTAGTTATATGCATTTTTGAGTACATTCAGATGTAATTTTAATATATGTGACTTTTTGTTAATCTATGACAAAAGTAGCCATACAACATTATCTATACTAGACATATTATCAAGCTTTACCTGTCCAATATCCGTTATCAACATGGCTGTAGGCCTACACGTAGCTGTAGCTGATATTTTGATGCGTTCAAATTGTTACAAGGCTTAGACGATAACAATGTTATGCTGCTTTCAAGTGGTGTGGGGTTTACCGTATATACGAGCTTCCAACATGGAGGACCACATGACCACACCACCTCACCAAGTCGTCTGATCAAGTCACTGAATATTTCAACATGATAAAACAGAATAAAAATAATCATTTCAAATGATTTGGGAGAGTCTCAGAAACTAAACTATATTTTTTTATTTTTTTTATGTTTGATAGTAAGAGTAACGTCTATTTTATGCTAGCTTTAAATATCTAAGGTAAAACTTAATGGTTTAGCTCCCCAGCGTCATTTAGTTCTGGTAACAACGTTGAATATATTTTGCTCATTTGCAACATATTAGACAATTGGGACTACAATTAGTTTACTATATTGACCTACATTTTGACATTTCCGGACCCCAAATTTCCAAGCAAAAGGACGTGAAGCAAGTCAGGTAAAAGATTCGCAATCTCGGGGAAAACTACCATCCGAAGTGTCCGACATGCACTTGAAAGCAGCATTATCCAAAATTTGGTTCACCGTGTTTGTAATACTGGCTTTAGATTTAACAACTGAATGTGTTCATATTATATTTGTATACTTTATTGCAGGCATGTTACTTGAGGGACTATTGCTAGATATTAAAAGTACTGGTTGCTTGAAAGGCAGAGTTAAAACGGCTGGTTGAGGTCAGGGTGAAATGAGGCACCAGAGAATATAGGAACTAAATACAAATAAGATGGTAAAACTGTATTCATTCATTTGGAAACAGCTCCTACAATATCACTTTGGTAAGAACATATTTTGTATACTATACCATGATGTGACAATTTCAATAGACTCACCCACCTCCTTCCAGATTTCACCTTTTTTCCTGACCAAATGTAGTCTCACCCAGTTATCATGTTTTTTTGACCTTTTCAGAACGTGTAGCTAAAGGTGTGATTGGTTCAATGCCTTTTTCGTGTTGATGCAAAAGCAGCCCGGCGGTTTCTGTGTTGGTCCATTGACCGGTGGCTCCTGCACGGCTAAATGCAGAATATTGATTTCCTTAGATCCAGGGAGTTATTGCGCTCTCCAAGCCACACAAGGTCAAAAGGCTTTCGCTCCGGTTTGTCCCACTGTATTTCATCTTTCGCACAATAAGCCGTGGTTTATGTATGCCCCGTTGGTGCCACTTCAAAAGAAAAAGCAGAAAGATTGTGGCAACGTTTAAAATTGAATTGTATTGGCAGCAGCTGGGAAAAAACATTTATTCTGTTCCCTGGCTTTTGTCAGGCAGGTGGTCGATGTTTGCTTTTGTCAACGTGTCAGGATGTATGTCACCCAGACTTCATCCATCTTTGGTGTTATCTCTTTCTGTGTTTTTTCTCTGCTTTTTCTAAGGCTACATCACCCCCCCCCCCCCTCCTCACCAAGTGTTGTGTCCTGTTTGCAGAGAGGATTGTGGAATTGTATCTTGGTTCTACAAATTAATTTGTTATCAATGTGGACGCACCCATTGGAACGCAGTAAAAGACTCCTAAATGCAATTTTCCAATCAAGAAAGCAAAAAATGTATATATAGTTTGGGTTATAATTGGCTTTTTTGCCCATCCATCCACACCTCCACACCTCAGTCTGTGAAATACACCAAACTTTGTTCTTGTTTGCAAAAAGAACTGCAGATTTTAGTTGCAGATCAACAGCTTGTTTGTCTGCTTGTGAACCAGCGTAATCAGAGAAACAAAGCGTCATATAATGCTACCCCGTTCCAGATGAAAAATATTTATGATTGGCTGTCGAACAGGAAGTCACCGTTGTGTTGTCAACATGCCAGGAAGTATGTCACACAGGCTTCATCCATCTTTAATGCTATCTCTTTTTAAGTCTACATCACACCCCCACACCTCGGTCTGTGAAATACGCCAAACTTCTTGTTTGCAAAAAGAACTGTCAATTTTGGTTTCGGATCAACAGCTTGTTTGTTTTCTGTGTGGACGCATTTGGATAGACATACAACCAATCAGAAAATGAAATAGGCAATAGCAATTTATGCTAAGTAGACCGCTTGTGGACCAACGTAATCAGAGAAACAAAGCATCATATAACGGCCGCCCCACTCCAGATAAAAAAAAAAGTTATGATTGGCTGGGAACAGGAAGTCACTGATGTGTTGTCAACGTGCCAGGAAGTATGTCACCCCGGCTTCATCCATCTTTAGTGCTATCTCTTTTTAAGGCTACATCACACCCCCACACCTCTGTCTGTGCAATACATCAAGCTTTGTATTGTGGTTGCAGAAAGAGTGGTGGATTTGAGTCTTGAATCCACGTCAATCTGTTTTTAGTGCGGATGCAGGTAAATAGACAACCTATCAGAAATAGTTTAAAGCTGATTCTAATTGGAACCAGGAATTTACTAAAGACCGACTAAAATCCAGGATTTTAAGAACTGTACATTGAGCTGGGATTTTTACATTAGCAGCATACGATTACCTAATTTGATATCAATACTGCCACACTATTGGTTGACGCACCAAGGGTTCGTCTTGCACATGTAATGAGCCATCTTGTACTGCTCCCGCTGAGCCATCCGATTGTCACCACTGCGAACCAATCATGTGGCAGTATTAGCGTGAGTAGGCAGGCTTTAGCTTTTCCAACAACAAGCTAAAAGGCTTGTTAGTAACATGCTGAAAAACGCTGCTATATTTAAAAAAAAAAAACATAAAAAAATCACACAACGATTCCTTCCTTGTTTGGCTACGTCATGAGTCGTTGTTTGGTGTTTCATCCAATCACCTCCCTCCTCTTTCTGATGTTTTCTATGAGAGCGATCCCAGATCAATAATGTGTAGAACTCTGAAGAGCAGAGTGCAAGGTTCAATGATGCAGTTCAAGATGGATTTTTGTGAGTTTGTAAACTTAGAAATCTTGGGATAATCCAGTGGTAGCAGAGTGGTTAGCATGCTTGCCAGGAGAAAGAAGGAATGTTATATAGATAAAGAACACGAATAAACAATAAATCAAAATCGTATTGTAATGTATGTACACTCTTTACTGTCTAATGACTTGCATCTGACTTTTTTCAACACCATTCTCACACCTGACACCTTAAAAATCAAATATCTAATTAATCTTGAGTATAATTTGAAACCAATAATCATACTTAGATTGTGATCATATAATTGATTAAATTACATATAATCTGATTCCATGTACTGAGACCTAAGTTAATGACTTTTCTTAGAAGACATTTCAAAGGTCAATTAAAACATTTCACACTTGACGAGGAATTACTTCATTAGGATGAAGTGTTCTTTGGAGTCTCAAACTGTGCAGAAAATGAGCATTAATGACTAGTAACGGCTCATGCAACATAACCCAGCTGTTCCTGTGGCAAACGACTCAACAGCCTCCATCTGAACTTATGCCTTCATGTTACACAAGTCAGAAAGGGCTCACCAACAAACAAGATGAGATTTATGACCATAACCACTCATGAAAAGTCATAATCAAGAGGTCTATATATAATAGATCAGATCAACATGGTATCTAAGAGGAGCAGATATCCACGATAAATGTATCCTAATATGCTATGCAGGATATGCTGTGCTCTAGAGAGGTGATTTTAAAAAAGGCCTATATACTAAGGATACACAGCATAGTCCACTGTATAGTGAATAGTCCACCCCATGACTCCCTAAACAATGTTACGATACATTGCATTAATTGAGACAGTAGCCCTGTGTCTCTTTACAGCAAGCTTAGGTGGACCGCCATTTTTTCTCTCTGGTTTGAAAAAGTTTCAGAAACACTGTTTATAGTCTCTTTAAGTAGGTTAGCCTACTGGAATCATGAGTGTGTGTATTGCTGCCAATTCTGTCCAACGTCCCTTGCAAGTTCCAAACAAAATATTTAGACAGACCAAAATTAGCTTACATATAGATTTCTTTTTACATTTTGTGAACTGTTATATGTTAAAAGTCCTCTATTTGGACAATTGATGCCAAGTAATGGTGGAGTCAAACCTTGTGTATGTTAATTATAAAATGACTTACTTCTGTCCTTGATTACTGTAGTTGTTGTCATACGATTCATATCCTTGTTCATCATACGATGTCCCATAGCCATCGTCGTACTCCTGAAACAGAAGGTATTCACTAGGTTAACTAGGGCTATGCTGTCGTCCCCGACAGCAAGGTGTATATCGACAAAACGCTCCCATACATCTGCCACAACTGCTATGGCACCAACCGGCACCTTAATCAGACATTGTGTGATTGCTATTTGTGATTGATGTTTGTGAAGGATGTTTTTGCCAAATTTTGTACATTTCTCTAAAATATTTTTTTTTCTTTCAGTCTGTAGGGGGCACTATAGAGGTAACTGGCATCATATTGGTCAGATGTGTTCAGGGCCAGGTGGTAGGTGTTTCAGGTTTGAGCCTAATCGAGCAAAGTATGTGCAAGTTAGAGGCTGTCAAATATACCTGACTTCCCAATTTAAATCCAAAATGACTTCCTGTTTGTTGTAGGGTGGGGTCATAATAATATTTTATGTTAGGTACACTGTGGAGAATCACTGTACCAAGTCATTCCTTATTTTACCTCTGTAATTTGACTTTACAATTGCCCGGATCACTGTGCCAAAATTCATGTGATTTTGTTTATATTCAGCAGGATTATTAGCTCAATTAAAGAGCTAATTAATTAATTAATTGTCATTAATCGTAGAAGTACCAAACTTAATCCAGTTCAGCATCTTCATGATATGTGACTGTCTACAAAAGTTGAAAAATACTTTTTGTGTTATTGCGTTCACAGTTTACTTAATTAATATTCATCCTAGAATTCTGAAAGTTGAAAAAGGGCATCTGGACAAGGTTTTGATTGTTGAAAAGCTTTAATCTGCCAGTCCAGCAGACTTCCCTATCATCCCTATCAGTTGCTAATGGTGCTACCTCTATCTCTATTGTTCCCTAGTTTCAGCTGAAACTCACCTCTGTGGTCTGCAGTAAACAAGTTTCAGCTTTTTGTTTTCTTGTTGTTGTTCAGTATTGTTTTGTACACTTTAGGGAGGTTAAATCTGATGCTGCGTTCACACCAAACGCGACAAACGCGAAATTTTCGCGTCTGTCGCGTTCCATTTGTCGCTTGACATTTTGAAATCTGTCGCAGGAAACCTGCGAACTTTTCGCCGGTTT
>JAVQKC010184116.1:0-14516 GCA_036025475.1 Philypnodon macrostomus | reverse complement strand
GGTAACAGTTGTAGCAGACGTACGGGGCAGACGTATGGGGCAGACGTATGGGGCAGACGTATGGGGTCGTTTTCGCCGATATATACTTTGCTGTCGGGGACGACAGCACAGGCCTTGTTTACTCTCTTGTCCAGTCAACCAACAAGCTGCCATTTGAAAAATCTAAAAAACAAAAGCCAGTCAGACAAACTCTGCTGGCCAAGTAAATTTTGTCCTTGTTAAAAGAAAAACTGTTCACTAAAGCATTTTACTAAATGTTCAGGATCACGAGATGGTGGTAAATTTGCATACATATAATATTGTCCAACCAAACATGAAAATCTTTGGCACCATTTATGTTGGACTATGCACTATATCACTGAGTGAGTAGCCAGTGCGTTAAACTCAAGTGATCTATGCCAGGGTTCCCAAAGTGGGGGTCACGAAGTCCCATTTTGTATTCATAACAGTATTTTTCTGTATTTTTAAATGAACCATGCAATTGAAATTGAAGTGCTTTTTATATACAGTAGGCCTTTATATGCCCTGTACACATTCATATTTTATAACTTCTCCGGGGGACCGGGGGTGCCGGTCTGAAAAGTTTGGGAACCCCTGAGCTATGCTACTGTGATGTAAACGAGCAGACTCGACATTTTTACAGAATTACGTTGAACTGTCAGACTTATCACATTGTCTTTATTTTTCCTTCCTATGGCTTTTCCTGTGATATTTTCACCCTCAGCACTTCTTCACTTCTTTTGGAGCCAGGGATCGAAGCTTTATGATGATTTTCCGTCTGTGGCAGAACGCACTGATGGACAAGGTACGGCCTCCTCGACCTTCCCCCGGCAGTGCTGTGCTTCTGTTGGCCATGACACAGCTAATATTTAACCTCCCAAAATAGAACTCCATGTCAAGAAGCACAAGATAGTTTTTAATACAGGCTCTGGGAGAACTCGCGGCAACTGTTATTTGTGCAGCCTAAATACAGACATTATTTTGGCTGTCACTGGTGCAGAAAAGGAGCAGTTTTGTGCTGCAGAGAAAGATGGATCATATGTTTACTGATGTGTTCAATCTGTCAGATGATTGATCCCTTACTGCCACCTCATTAAGTGTTCTCCATCCTGTGTACAGACAATTGATTTGGCATTCAAGGTGCATTGCGTACTCTTGCTAAGTCAATTAACTGCATAAATATTAAGTGTTCAGACACATCCAACAGAGAGACCGTTCAACCTCCATACGTGTGATTTATTAACTTACTGCGTGTATGCTATGCTCTTTTGTAGTCTCTATCGCCTAAAGAACTCTGGCATATTGTGCACCAGTGTTATGGCACCGAGCTGGGTCTCACAAGTGAAGATGATGACTATGTGTCCCCCACCGGCGAACACATGAACGGCCTACTGTAAGTAATTCAAATAGTATCTGTAGCCCTGTTGAGAGGCCATCAAACCTAACCACCTTGCTGTAGCAATTTGCATGTAGCACAGTGTTAAACTAAGCTAATCTGAGTTGATAGTAATGAGTACCTTTTGCCTTTGGTTAAGTGACGTAAAGAAATGATTTTGATTTGCTTATAAATCCTCAGAGTAGACTTTATAATGCAGCAATAGTCCACTAATAAATTACATTATCAAGATGCCTTACTCAGATTACAATAAATTCATTGTCACCACAATTACGCTGTGACATTCAAGTAGTTTTACATCCATGCACTGTGTTCCTGTCTGAATGAAGTAACGATACTGTCATTTTATTATGATGACTAAAGCAGAAGCAGCTGCAGAACCTCATGAGCTCTTCTGGTTCCGAGTGAAACTGTAAGATAGTACATGCTTGAGGGTTTTTACCCTTCCAATAACTGATATGTTCATTTTGCAAACACTGCCAAACAACTCTAACATTAGTCTGCATAAAATCAAATTGTAATGCCTAATTGGATTTAATGATCCATTTTAATTCATAGATCCTCTTCTGTTTCTGTTTTTTTTCCCAGTTCCTTCAGTTAACATTGTGGCTTATTTGTCTTCTCTCACTTCCTCTGTGTGTGTTCCCAGGCCAGGGGACGAGTCAGTTTCAGTCACAGATCTCTTAGACCTGAGCTCGGTGTCGGTTCCTTCCATGGGCAGCTCTCCTTCTCTTCCTCTGGTGCCTCCCGCTAACTCTCCATCCTCTACCAGTCTCGCTGGATCATCTTCACCCTCCTCTACGTCCTGTCCGCCTTTAGAGGTGCCTTCCTCATTGGGACCCAGACTTGGTGCCGAGTCACCTGAGCCGAGCCCCCCCATGTCTCAGAGCAGCGTGCCCTCCACCACTCCAACCAACGCTTCTGCCCTGGCCTCCGCTACTACCTCTTTTGTAAGTTGGCTTTTTCGATCCCATATTTACAGCCCATTGTGATTGTGTTACAGGTGCTTATGAGTGTAAGCAGCTTAGTGCCTCTCAGTTTCTGGGCAAATGCTCTTAATAGATTATAAATTGAAAATGTGAAAATGAATGAACTTAAGCAGAAAGTATATCTTTTATTTATTCATCAAACAAGACTATAATAAACCAACGGCCCCATACGTCTGCCACAACTGACCTTAATCAGGTGCTGTGTGATTTATAAGGGTTTGTGCAAGTTAGAGGCTGTCAAATGTACCCAACTTCCCAGTTTCAATCCAAAATGGCAGAGTTCCTGTTTGTTGTAGGGTGGGGTCATAATAATATTTTATGTTGGGTACACTCTGGAGAATCACTGTACCAAGTTTCATTGCTCTCTGCCAAAGTAAGTATATCCAGAGTCCCATAGGGGTCATAAACATGGGGGCGCTATAGAGGCATTCTTTATTTGACCTCTGTAATTTGTACATTAAATATACACTAGCCCGGATCATTGTGTCAAAATTCACGCGTTTTTGTTTGGTTCAGCAGGTTTAATGCCTCAATTAAAGTGCTTCAGAGCAATAATTGGTTAATTAATTAATTGCCATTAATTGTAGATGTACCAAGCTCAATCCAGTTCAGCGTCTTCATGAAATGTAACGTTGAAAGTTGAAAAAGATCCAGCAAAGACTTTTTGAGTTATTGTGTTCACAGTTTTGGCCCGTAATGAATTAATTACTTAATTGATATTCATCGAAGAAGTACCCAAACTGATACAGTTTGGCGTCTTTATGGTATGTACCTGTGTTCAAGAGTTGAGTTTTTGAGTTATCGCATTCACAGCTAGGATCTGCGGATGCGGACTGACGTGATTCCATAATATCGTTGTTTCGCCAATATAATTATACTAACTAGGGCCAAAAGGTGGCAAGAAAAATATTGGGCCAGCCCGGTTGTGCAATCAGAATGGACTTAATGTAAAATGTGTTTCTATGCCTTTTATATGGATCGAACAAGCAGTCTGTTTGCTCTACAAAAAAATAAGAATTATGTTGTATCAATGATTTAAAAAAAAAAATAAAGCTTGAGAGTGGTAATACAGAAGGGTCTTGTTCTACACTTCCCCAAACACAGCTGTTGTTGCAGCTGCTATCAGTATTAGACCAAATCAAATCTAACGTTGAATAAACAGCTGTGTTTGGCTGTAGGCTGGTGTCACAGCTACAGTGGTATGTCTGCTCAGACCACGTCAACATGAGGTCAGCTCAGCAGAGGCCTCTTCACTCCAGACTCTAAAGTCCTATGACAATGGGCTGATTTCTTTAAAACCCTCTTCTAACCATCCTCAGGGACGTTTTCTTTCTGTTTCTTCAGTATCTAGAAGAGGCTGGGGACAGTCTGCCTGAATCGGCTAATCAGATGCAGCCCCCACCAGCCCCCAGCCTGGTAAACCTCTCCTCCCTGGATATCACCAATGATGAGGACCTGCCCACAGACCCCAGCAACTCCTCTGACACACAGGAAGAGAGTAAGTTAACGAGCAAAGAATTGACCTGTTGCGTGGCTATATAAACATGTATTTGTGTGTGTAATTTTTTTTGTTGAGATCCACAGGGCACCCTTTTAGGCCCAATTATATATTATAGCTATAGTACTGCATATTTGTCTCCTGGTTAAATGTTGCTGGAACAAGCATAAAATGTAAATTCTTCCTAAAGGATATAAAGCTCAAATGGGAACTATAACCCTGGGTACTTGGGCTTCAGTTTGATCAATTGATGTTTGTATACTTGATTGATCAATCCAAAAGGGAAAATGTTGTGAATATTTCTATTGACACCAATGGTGTGGAGATAATTATCCATGCTTTTATGTACACAAATGGTACTGTTGAAACTAGGTTTTGTTGCACAATTTTAAGAATTTTGGTTGAATTTAGTGCTTCTAACAGATGAACAGATCTCCTGTATCTGAAATTGCTGCTTCAGATAGATGGGTCCCAGAATACACAATGTATTGCAGTTTTTTGTGTTCAGAACTGCATTGTGGGCAGGTGATCATGACATGTAACTTTATGACCACTAATATGTAGAGGGTTGTCATAATGATTTAGCTATTATAGAAACAATTTGCTAACTACCTCCTCCATTCTCTTGATGATGGGGAAAATGCAACCATGCCCAAATCAGGATTCATGTTATTAGGTGTTGCAGATTGCTATTTTGTTGACACTGAGCTAATAAGGTAGCACAGCAACAGAATTGCTATCATTCCACATCATAGTCACTACTTATGTTTAAACAATTGGACAATACACCAATGGCCAGCCAAACCAATTCACTTTCTCATCAGCCAAATCAATCCTGCCATATATAATCCTACCTAATTATAACCAAAGCAGGGCAGTTTAATATGCATCAGTTTTATCGACATTGATTGACATGAACCAGACCAATTCTTTGTTTAGATAACAAAAAAATCTAACAGGAATAGCTAAATGCAGTTTAAAATGTAAACTAGCAGTACAAGCAATGTGTGCTGTGTGTTGTAGGTGAAGTGGAGTCTTTCTGTGCCAACCTGGGGGGACGGCTCCACATAAACACAGTGGTCCGCATGAGTGTGGATAAGCTTCACGACCTGCTCTTCTCAGCCGACACGCACTTCCTCCAGCACCTCTTTTCACAGAGACACTTCACTGGTACGTAAACCATTAACCAGTTTCACACCATGGTAACCGTTAAATCTTCTAGACTTTGACCTTGTTAGTTTCTCTTAAACTTCTTCTAGACTTTGACCTTGTTAGTTTCTCTTAAACTTCTGATGAATCTGCTCAGGATGCATTTTCTCAAACTAGGAGGACTTGCATTTACTTGTTGCAAGATTAATGTAATTGTTCAAGTTTTTCCTGTTGAGACATTGGCAGTTAGAGATCGGTGTTATGCTTTAGGACTCACTGCACTGTTTAGCCTTCACAATATGGTTAAAAAATCTTTACTTTTTTGAGTCCATTGTGTCCAGCTTGTTACAAATGCTTAATGTTTGTACAGTATATAGATTGTAAAAAGAATGAAAGTAGTGGGGGTGTTGGTTGGCCAGTGGCAACCCCATCAGAGGCCCAGCTCACTTTGGGACATTGTGTCGCTCATTAGGGCATTTTTCCATGGGGCTGACCTCACTGTTTCACTTTTACTTTGCTTCTGTTCGTCTCATTCCGTTCTTTTTTATCTTAACTCTGACATGTTTGTATATACATTATTGTTGTTCTGCGTTTATGTGTCTTATTCATTGTAAATCCCTCTTTGTTTGTCAGATCTGTCAGTTGGTGAGTGGCAGCAGGACAACAGCTCTGGGAACACCAGTCGAATACTGAGCTACACCATTGCTCTGAACAACCCCCTCGGTCCCAAAACAGCCCCCGTCGTGGAGACACAGGTCAGTTCTGTTTGATATATTACATTAATTTGACAAGGTTTATGTGCAGTAGGTGTTTTCTGTTCTTCTTTAATAATGTATAAAATTATTTTACGCTGTGGACGAGAGAAAAGTCTTCAGTGAAGACCTATTTACATTTATTGCACATTTCAGCAAACACCTATTGACTCGATTTGACTGATCAAAGTCAAATTAGTCAACTCAAAACAAAGCTACAATCACATTCTTTGCAATATATCAGAAGAGTCCTAGAACAAAGAGCAGAAATGTATTTATTAGAGTCCCTGGGTACTGCCTAGACAAGACTAAGAGTACTTTCAAGGGAACTTTATTCAAAGACAACAGAATGTATCTGCATGACTACAGTTTGTGTGAAGTAGATTGAATAGTAATAATGTCTTTTGTATTTTTTGTTTATAGACGTTACATAGTAGCAGCGCCCGGGGCGAGTGTTTTGTAGTGGACTCAGAAGTGATCACCTCAGGCATCCCTTACCAGGACTACTTCTACACTGTTCACAGATACTGCCTCACCTCCGTCAACAAACACAAGAGTCGCCTACGGTACCATATTGTTTAACATTTTAATAAATGCATTTAGCGAAGCTGGATTTTTTCTGTTTATTTTTTGCATGTGTAGTAGTAATCCTCTAGTACCCACTAAGGGCTATAGTGCATTTTATTATTATGTTGGTATTCAATTTGATGCTTTTACCCATAAGCAAGCTGTCAGCTTTTCCTCTGCATTCTAGATAATGTTCATTCATGAGGTGCTTCTGTCTACTCTATATCCTGTATGTCATCTTAACAGCTGATAACACCGAGCTATTATCCTGCTGTTATTTGAGGAAGAAAATACCGATTACTGTGTTTCTGTAAGAAATATGAATAGATGAGTGACATTTACATGGAAAAAGCTTAACTCTGAGCTGTTTTTAAATGTAAATGTAAATATTCATTTCCTGTGTGTGACTGTGTTGTTTGTTTTTCCACTGCGCAGGGTCTCCTCTAACATCTGCTACAGGAAGCAGCCGTGGAGCCTGGTCAAAGCCCTGATTGAAAAGAACACCTGGAGCGGCATTGAAGAGTACTACAGGCATATGGGTAGGTCACATGACACACAATCTGGTGACCTGGTTGTAAGTGGATTCTTTTTCTTTTCTCACTGAACAATGGGAACTGTTGGTAATGATCTGGTGTTTTATGCTGCCATTATTTGACACCTCTGTCAATACTAGTAATGCATGTCTCATCAGTGAGTCATTGACAGGGTATCACTTGAAGCCTCAAACACCATGTTTACAATGCAAGACATGACTTCAAATTAGATGTCTCTAGAGTTAGGAATGTGCTTGCTAGACATTATATTGGCAAAACTCTAAATATATTGCAGTAGTCTCATGGTCTTCAATCTGACACACATTTTATTCATTTCATTTTTCTTTGGCCATATTTTAGTTCTTTTTTAGTCTTGAGTGTAAAACTATTTGAACTAGTAAATAAGGAAACTATTTTTTAACTTTCATCAAAATATAAAAAATATTGCAATATTCAACATGGGTTTTGAATATCTAAAGTTTTTCACAAGCTGCAGCCCTATTACACACTTCACATTAAAACAATAGAATATGCAATAAAAGTGATTACATTTACAATAGGACGTGCCTATAATAATTCTCTTCCCCTTTACAGAGAGCGAGGTGTGCAAACTGGAGACGCTCCTTCAGTCCGAGGTGTCTGTGGTGACGACCGGTGAACCGGTGGGACCAGACGCCGCTAAGACTCCCCCGTCCCTACGACGACGCAAACGGACCTGCTCCAGGCGACAGGGCGACCGGGACAGAGAGAGAGAGGGAGGAGGGCTGGGAGGAGGCGGGACGGGGGACAGAGGAGTCGGAGAGGACCGGGACAGGAGGGAGGCTAGTGAGTGTACCAGCAACTACTCCGGTTTCTTAAAAATATTACTACAATATTTTGATAAGGGTTAGAACCTTATTGTACTTGGGGTGACCAGATCATAATGGACCAATTGTGGGACATCAAATGTTGAACCCCCCGTCCGATCCCCGGAGGGGAAAGGAGAGTTGGGTACCCGCAGGGCGCGCGGAGGGGGCAGGGCACAGGCCGCCCCCAGAGCCACGCTGGGTGTAAGGTTACGAGTGTGGGGCCGGGCCGGGTGCTGCTTCCCCGGAGGCGGGGAGGGGAAGAGAGGTCTCTTCCTCCCGGCCCGTCCGTCCTTCCGCGCGCACAGACTGGCGCCTCGCTCCGCCAATGCCCTCGGAGCGAGCCGCAACCGTCGTCCGCCGCCAGCGGAAGGCCAGGAGCCTCCGTGGTCGGGGTCCCGACACAGGCGAAAGGTGTCATTGAACAGGAGAACCGCAGGGTACGGTGGGAGGGCTGGGCCTGGCCAGCTGCCGGTGCCCACCTAAGTGGTCACCTTGGCAGCACGACGCACGCCCCATCCCCCGCACGCGCACCACTGCGGAACCCCGGGGCACGGGGGTCCGCCCAAAGGGCGAGACCCGCAGGCCCCTCGGCGCCAGTGTGTGTGGGCTGTTCCCGCGGACACTGAGTTCCCGAGACTTGGGACGCGTTACCAACCCAGCAAAACAGTAATAAATGTCAAAATGTGGAACACAGCCTCAGTTTGTGGGGCATAACTCTGCTTAAACGGGATTTGGGACTGAATTGGGATCTGTGCTAAAAGAACATATCTAAATTAAGAGAAGACGCTACTTTGGCTTGTTTCATTATCACCAAGCCCTGTGCTATTTTTCCGCAGGTTCCCAGTTTATTAAACTAGCTGAGCGAGCGCGTAGCGGAGGCCAGAACAACATATCCACCATCCTCCTCATCGTCAGCTTTATGTAAGTTTTGCTTCATTTCTTTTTGCCTTTGTTTGCCCTTTTCATTGGACTCTTCTTGACGTGGTTAATCCCAACTATCTTCATAAACTCAGCTGTATTGAACTTGCATGTGTGTGTTCTTGCTTGTTCTTGCTTGCACTTTTGTTTTTACACTTGGTTGTTGAATCATTTTGGCTTACTCAGTCCTCCTCCTGCTTACTCCCACCAGTGTCACGGGATATTTACTGCTGGCTTTATTTAGCACTCCGCGGCTAATTAGCACAATGAACTCAATAGTGTTGATGTTAGCGTTTAGCCCCGGTTGGCAGATCTGCTAGCATGGCTGTATCGATCCTACGGCTGTTGCTGTCTCTAAATGTTTTCCTATTCAGACCTGCTCGTATTGATCCTGTGTGTACTAACAGGCTCACAATGCCTTTCTCGCTTTCTCTCTTTCCCCGCTGCGCTTCTATTCTTGTGCTTAGGATCTGTATCAGGTACAGTATGAGTGTTTGTACGCCCCAGTTCGTAATGCTAGAGTATATATTTAGTTTAAGCTAAATATGATGAGGAGTCTGGAAACATGTTTATGTGCTTGTCACCTTGTATGTGTCTGTGTGAGTGACGTGTGATAGTCTAAGCTCTTACCTGTATGTGGCATTGGATCATACTATACTACATACATGCGTTCACACATATGTATATGTTGTGTTGTTTTGCCTATTTTTCTTGCATTATATATTTCACTTGTAGTTTTTCAAATCTATCTTTTTATCTACACACACTATATTTAGTTCTATACGCCCTGAATTACATGTACTTAGGGAAAGCCGAGATGAGGTACATATTGATCAAATGCTGTTGGCCAGAACCATTATCTAAAATGGGCCAGCATTTTAGCAGTTCTCTGATTGGTTGTGTGTATTGTATTAAGTAGATATTTAGTTAGTTATTTTCACACAACTAATACAGTATGGTTATATAATTCATCTACACGGGTTAATAAACAAGTGAACCAGTGTACTTCTCATATCTGTCCCAAGCCCGGATAAATAGTGAGAGCTATGTAAGGAAGGGCATCGATCGTATGTGTATTTAACAATGCACAGGGATTATTTTTCTTTTATATTTTTGAAAATTAGTGTATAATTATGATTATCCATTTACAAAAGTCTGGACTTGAGTGTGTTTTACAGTATGTGCTTAATAATCTAATAATAATCTGTCTTCTCTCTCTGTCCCCGTCAGTCTGGTGGTCCTGGTGGCTCTGAACATGCTGCTGTTCTATAAGCTGTATGCCCTGGAGAGAGCGGCACATACTTTAGAGACATGGCACTCGTACTCTCTCGCCGACAGGTAAACACTCTCTCACTATTGTCTGTCCTGACTAGTCAGCCCCACAGGGCTATGGGCTGCTAATTGCCAGCTATTTTGGGGTGAGAACAGATAGTCCTGTGGGATTTGATGCAACTAGATTTCTCATTTATTTTTATTAGTTATTTTTCAGCAACATCATTTGGAAAAAAGGGGCTAATTCATGTTTTATTATTTGAGTATTGTAACAATAATTATCAACATTGCACTGTCCATTGTGATTGATAATGCTACAAGTTAGCTTAGGGACCAATAATATTTTACCATGATCATTGTGAAGTGTTTTTAGTGTGACAGCTACTCGCCTGAATGAGCTTTTTTTGACCCCTGTGTGCCACCACACGTGTACAGTATTAACCATTACCCTGTCTGTCACCATATAGTTTCAGGCACCAAACATTTGCAAATTGTAAATAAAATATTATAAAAGTGAAATACCTGACAATTATTTACGGCACACCAGCGTATATATGTCTTTTACAAAATCCATGATGGTATAAAACTCGTACTGAGCAATCATTTCTATAATGAATACATGCTGGTCAATAATAAAAGTT
Source organism: Philypnodon macrostomus (assembly GCA_036025475.1). NCBI lineage: Eukaryota > Metazoa > Chordata > Actinopteri > Gobiiformes > Eleotridae > Philypnodon > Philypnodon macrostomus. The sequence goes on along the minus strand of JAVQKC010184116.1, from coordinate 3,953 downwards.
TTAACAGTAGGAATAGTTTGTCTGTACTGCCCTCTAGCGGTGATTGAACGTGCCTGTCCTGTGTGTCTCAGTCCTCTGCCACAGACTGCCGCAGAGTGGGCTCAGGTCTTACAGCTGCAGAGACAGTTCCATCAGGCACAGCTCGGGAAGTGGCAGCAGATCCTCCAGTCTTCAGTCTCGTCACTGGATCAGGTAAACTACTAAGCTTTATTTATTGTGTGCACTTTTGTGTTACCATATCATTTAAAGCATTATTGGATTCATATAAATTCTAGCATAAAAACAAACTATAAACATGAAAGGATACTCAATAAATGGAATAGAAATAAAATTTGCAATAGCTTTTGTGATTATGATATTACTGATAATATTTTAAGTTAAATCTGTGATTGGGCTGCACGATTTTCGAAAACATTCTATGAAACATTGAATTTTGAAATATAAATATATTTGAATGTTTTGATTAAATTTCAATTCATGAAGAAGCAGGTGATGGTCTACCTGCTAGACGTTGCTGCCTGACAAACCTCCTCTAGTGAGTTTGCGCATTGAATTTGGAAATATATTTACTACTACCGTATTTTCCGCACTATAGGGCGCACTGGATTATAAGGCAATGAATGGTCTATTTTCCAACTTTTTTCATATATAAGACGCACCGGACCATAAGGAGCATTAAGCAAAAGAGTCAGACAAGTCAGTCAGTCAAACTTTATTAAACGCGTTCACAATAACTCTCATCATTGTTCAAACGTTAATGGTGTATTCACAATAACTCTCAACATTGTTCAGTTGTAACACGTAAAAATGATATGGCCATTTTGGGGTCATATACAAACACTAATAATAATACACTACTAATATTATGGTGAAGCATAGTACCGGTATGTGTTACTCCGCGACGCTCCCGACTGGCCTTGAGCGCCGTGTGACACAAAATCGCCTGGAGGTCAGTAAGCACAACCAGAATTAATCCATATATAAGGCACTCTGGATTATAAGGATTATATTATATGAGAAAATTAAAGGCTTTTAAGTGCGCCTTATAGTGCAGAAAATACGGTAAATAACAAAATATCTAAATAAATGCTTTAATAAATTAATAATAAAATGTTTTTTGCAGTCTTTATTTGTTTATTAAGTTAATTTTTGTTTACTGATTGTTTCGATATACACCATAAACACCACACTGTACATAATAAATGTTTTTTTGCAGTCTTTATTTGTTTATTAAGTTAATTTTTGTTTACTGATTGTTTCGATATATATAGGGCCTATATAAACACCATACTGTACATAATAGATTGTGATTCATTTTTAAATTGTTGACAGATAGAGAAAAAGAACCACTAGTTGCTTCAGGGAACTGAAACGAACTCGGGTATTGTCAGCAGAGGGCGCTGTTGTTCTACTTGAAGGTAAAGCCCACGTCCTATCTGACGTCATCACGCAAAAACCCAGCGCTTCCTGGTTTGTGCTCGCGCTTCTTCTTCTGTTGACGTCTTTGGGTTTCTTGGTATGTCATTTCAGATAAGACTAGCGTTTGAATTTTAAATGCTATTATAATGTTTGATTAAAATACCGTCTTTAATTTGTTTAAGTTTTGCTTCTATACCATCTTTGCATGAACTAGCCATGAAGTGTATGCTAGATAAATATACTACTAGCCCACATGGAGACGGTTTTTGTAGTCCAGCCACATTTGAAATCAATTGGGGGCAAATAAAGCATTACAGTATTGCCTCATCTCAGGTTACCATGGGTACATTTGGATTTCAATCAATATTTTAGACATTTTTAGCTTGAAAAAAAAAATAAAAGATTGACGAATAACGTGGTCCCAAAGTACAATTGCCGACTTGCATGACTAATAATCTCCCCTCTCTTATAAGGTATCCCCGATTTTCTTCCATGGAGCCAGGGGAGGGTGACATCCCAGTTTCGGGCCATGTCGTGGGGGAAGTGTGTAACTCCATTCGGGAGCGGACCATCGCAGAGAACAGCATGGTGGTTCTTTTACAGGGGATCCAGGGTCAAGTGACCACAGTGGACCTACGGGACGAGAGCATGGCACGGGGCAGGGTGGTCAACGTAGATGCCTTCATGAATATCAGGCTATCGAACGTCCTGTACAGAGATAGAAATGGGAAACTGACAGAACTGCAAGATTTGTTCATCACAGGACGAAACGTGAGGTACGTCCATATTCCGGATCATATGGACATCATCAAGACGATACAAGACCAGCTGGGACGGATTCACAGAGTCAGGAATTTTGGAAAAGGAGGAGGAGGACGCAAGGAGTTCAGCAAAAAGAAGAATTAATGTTTGGCTCGGCATCAGAATGGACTTTAATGTGTATATGTGTATGTATATGTATGAGGCTTTCATTTGGGACACTTTGTACAGGGGTGTTATGAGTGATTCTTTTGTTTGGTTCAGAATAAATAATAATGTTTCTGAGTTGAACCAGAAAAGATCCTGAAAATTCAAAAAAGTCACATGTCTTCATCCATTTTCAATAGAAATAGTGTTGCTCAATATTCTATCAAAAGTTATGCAAACACTCAGAATACTGCTCATAAATAATACACAACAAATATGATTAATAAAGAAAATGATACTATTAAAAATATTCTTTCCACATTTTGTTTAGATGATAATGTGCTGTGTGTTGGGCGATAAGGGTTTAATGAGCTTCTGTCTACACCTTTGGTCAAAGAGAAAGGCGTATGTTTGATGAAGATGCATGTGTGTTTGTATGTTATGTGGGGATGCACAGGATGTTTTTTTCTTTCTCTCTCTGTCTTTAACCCTGAAGAGATCCTTTTAGAACAACAGATTACAATCAGCTATATGTTCAGGCCGATACCGATATGAATCAAAAATGTCATTTTTGGCCGATACCGATGTTGAGCCGATATATCTGTGCGTCCCTAATATTATGTGGTATGCGTACATGCATGTTTGTCTGTTTGTATGGGTGTGCCTGCAGCTGTTAAATTGTGCCATGTATAGAAGTCCATATCAAACTGAGCAAAATGAATGAATGGTAGTTTGACTTTTGAAAGTACTTCATGACGCCAGACATGTTTTTATTGAAATATTGTACACTTAACTACAACATCATGTTAAAGTGGCTATAGTATTTTCACCTGTGCATGTAGGAAGGGAAGGTGTATTCCCACACATGGACAGCTCTAACCACATTCACAGCAGAACACATAAGCCCACTTCTGTCTTCGTCTTCAAACTGTGAATGTGAAATCAAATGGACTCCGATTGTCCACTGCATACCATTCACTTCTTAGTGCAGCACAATAACTTTGTTCACGTTAACTGGAAAATCTGACTGTGACAGCCGTCCAGTGGGAGTGGACCAGGGCTAGGTTTGGAAAATCTCAAACCACACAGAGGTCGTTTAAAACCAGTGTTATGTTTTGATTGGAAAGCATTAGTCAGAATAAATGGTAGAAAACATATTATCATAGTGTCAAGCCACAGACATCCTCGAGAGTCCACAAACTGTAAGAGAGGCGTGATAGTTGACAAAATGTAGTAACTCACAAATGAGCTCAAATGATTTGCATTTAAGGAGTAACTACAAGGACAAGATAAAACAATGCTAATTACCTAAAAAACAGTCTGGGTTTCCTCAGGGGCATTAAAGGACGATAATTATATTTAAATGATAAATGCTGAAGTGCAACTAGGCCTGTGCCCCATATGTCTGCCCCATACGTCTGCCTCATACGTCTGCTACAACTGTCACCAACTGGCACCTTAATCAGACATTGTGTGATTTCTAAGGGTTTTAATATTGTTAACGAGCAATAAGAGGCCCCGCCCCCAAACCATGACAAACATGGGAAGGGTCTATTTGACTTTTTTGATTTGTCTGGATGTTTGTGAAGAATGTTTTTGCCAAATTTTTTAAAATTCCCTACAACAAC
>JAVQKC010184089.1:0-10682 GCA_036025475.1 Philypnodon macrostomus | reverse complement strand
AAGTTTACATGAAAATTTCAAAAATTGCACAGTAACAAGAAGACAGCACCAGTAGAGACCCATTTAGACAGTTTATCAGCAAAAAAAAAGTGTTTTGGGGTTTAGTTACTCTTTAAGTAAAGTTATCAGACATATGAAATGCAATGCCTTGTAGGACAGGTTAGCCTTTTTCAGCAAATCTCCCCCCTGAAGTCTAGAAACATGATGGAGGAGAGTGAAATGGCTCTGTTGCTAAGGTGATGATGGTTGAGCGTGAGATTGTTCTGCTGCTGAGGTGTGGATAAGGGGTGAAGGGCTAAGGCTAAAACCTGAAATTCAACTGAATGGCAGAAGAAACCGCTATTTAAATTCAACTTTTCACAGTGGCGCATTGATTGGCTGAGAGGCTAGGGAGTAGAATGTGAGGGGACAGAGTGACCTGAGATCGGAAATGATCCCTTTTATCATACAGTGGATTGTTAATTGTGGATATATAAGTTTATTATTATGACAATTATTGGATCGCATATGTTTTAAATGGTTCAGCACAAGCTTTGTATGTTCTCAGTTTGTAAGGCTTTTGCGTGGTACACCGACCTTGATAGACAAAGTGAAACCCCTTCGCAGTTTCGGGTCCGACCGTGGTGAACTTGACAGTGACCTGATTTCCCGTGCTCAAAGGAAGCGACTCACCTGCACAGAAGAAGAGAGCAGTTCAATAAAGACAAGCTGCGTTTAGATTTTTCATTCTATTGTATCTTTTGATCCATTTTATTTCACCTGAATGTGAGCCAGAGAGAGAGGACAGCAGAGTATTCTGTTGGGTGGGTCCATCATAGATTTCCACAACATCATTGAGAGAGGTTTGGAACAACACAAACTGGCCAAACAGCACTGGACACAGACAAAAAGAAATGTGGAGAAGACGTTACAGGGTCACTATGCAACTTTTTACTTCAGAGTCAGTGTGATCCTAAATGAGTTGTTGTGGGGTGAATGAAGCTTCCTTGCTAGAATAAATGTCCCTAGATCTCAGGTCAAAAACACAAATTGCTTTTAAACAGGCTTTTACAGAGAAATAAAAAGATGCCTTAACAGACGCAGGCCTGGTGTTTTGTGGTTGAACAGTAGCTTTATGATAGTCTAAGTCTATATTCTTTGTGTTTTTTTTCTGTGGACAATGCTATTCTCTGAGACTGGAGGGGGAGCTCTGTGAAGGAGAAATGTGACCAAAACAGTGGGAAGTTGCATGGGTCCCCTTTAAAAGCGTGCTAACTGAGCTAATCTGAGCTTTCTATCATGTTGTCAAAAACATTCCCAGAGTTGTATTGTATTTGATGCATGCTTGCTTAATTGTGTATACTGAGGTGCTGACCATCCCTGGTGCTGAAAATGCTCATCCTTCTACATTGAAGAGATGAAGAAACCCCACCACTACTTTCTAATGTTTGTATCCTAATGTTGCATTGGCTGTAAAAGTGAAGTGGGTGTGACCAGCAAGGGCCTTAAACAGACTTGCACCAAGCCAGAGAAACATCAGCCACGTAAAAGACACGGTTTTCAATGAATAAACACATTTAAAAAGCTTGGCAAAAAAAGACTTAATAGGTCCCCTTCAACCATAGCTGAGTGGTGGAAGATTACCATTCAGTGCAACCGTCGCTGCCTGACCTTGAAATGATAAAATTAACCTGCAATATCTCATTTAAATTGTATTAAGCCACAGTGTCAACTTCCATTTGAAGCCACAAAATTACATATTAGGGAAGTTCATAATCAAAACATCTAAACGTCTTCAGTTTAACCAATCTACTCACACAATCTACCAGGCTAAATGGATGTACTTTGTTCTGCCAGTCTGTGCATGTCTGTATGGGACTAAGATAACAGAAAGTTTAATCTACTCATGGTATTAGAATGTAATATAACCCAACGTGATAAGGCATAGAAGTGAGCTTTTCACTACCATTGCATTTGAGCCAGCCATATGCGTTACATAGGCAATTTTAGTGGCATATTTTAGTCAATTGATACTTCCCACCATTTTATCAGTTGCTGTAGGCTGCTCACATCTTACTGTCTCTTCATGCTAATGCCAGACAGTGAGATGAGGTTTGTTAGATAATCATTGCTACCTGACTAGATTTCATTTCCCTAACACATTTGCGGTATTGTATAATCATCTGCATAACCCCATATCGTAAACAAATAACTTTATGTGGCCACTTCAACTGTGAGCCCCTCTCGCCTGCTCCGCATCAATACAACGAGGAATGATGGAAACCTTAATCACAGATTTCTTTAAAATCTATATGCTTTTAACTATTTCTGCTGACGACTACAATATGGCCGTTATTTATGTCCGCTCAATATGCTGCCCACCTCACCTCAGTGTATGACCATGACGAATCTGCAACCTATAACAAGGTACTCCCACTCCAGTCTTTTAAATGACTTCTTGAGGAGGTGTTTTTTCTGCCTGCTCTATATTATTGCTAAATAATACTATATGGCAGACAGGAAGTTGAGTGGAGCTTTTGTAGAGGTCCGCAGAGAGAAGTAGCAAGGCTTGTGGAAAGTGACCAGTGACCTTCTTATAGGTGGATATCCTTGGCAATGTTCAAGTTTAATCCTTTACTCCAGGGCCAAAGGAACGGTATATGACTGCGTCGTGAGTTAGTGGCTTCTCTGATGCAGAATAAAATTAATTCATTTTTGCTAAAGACAAAACAGATTCTGAAAACCAACTGTCTTAAAAATACTACTTATATATAAGGTTTATGTAATGAATGTGAGAGTGAAGGTGGTCATTGTTCAGAGTGTACCCTGGCAAAGACCCACAGGTGCTGGGGTATAGGTTCCAGTCCCGTGCCCCTTAAAGAAATATGACTTTGGAGTCTAAGTCGAAGTAATGTGTCAAATTTTACAGTGTGCACCTTCAGATCCATGTTGGAGCTTTAGGTATGATTGCTTTGAAAGACACTGATCGCCCAAGACAGAGAGTTGTACCAGTGTGAGCAAATACTGTATCCCCCAGGCCTCAGGGGAAGATCACTAATGCTATCTGCGGCGTCAGCCACTCGCAAAGATTCATGCCTCAGCTTTTATGACATTGCTGTAGAAATACTGGAAAATGTGGCATGTATATAATGGACCAAATGTATCTGTCTTCGCTTAGGGGGATGCAACCTCTCAAATATTCAAACCTTGCCATTACAACCCCCAATAAATCTCGACAAAATACCCAAGCCAATGATCTTAACATCCCCAATCTTGTGGCCAAAGTTAAGTTAATTATATTTAAGTCTTTGTTCAATATTGCTGCCATTATGTAGTTCAAATGATTGAATCAATCATTTTTTTACTCTTTACATTTATAGTATTTTCAAAACATTATGGTGTTTCATATCAGCCTAAGTGCATTAAAGAAGACATCTGAGCACACAATTAAAAAGGATCTCAAAGATTTTATCAGCGCTTATTTAATATGGGGTCATATTAATCAAATGGCTTCAAAGGCATTCTTCTTATGCATGATACAGATATACCAGCTTGATAATGGCTCCAATTACTCAGACCACCAACATACATTCTACTACAATCACTCTAGCTCATGTTGCGTCAATCTTTTTTTATTTTAAGCCTGAAATTGGGTCCCTCAATTAGGCCAGTTGAGAACTCGAGTGAAGGAATGTTTTATTGTGTAATACCATGTCATTGTGGCTAATGATATGGTATGTAAAATCAAAGCTAACAACAATAATGAGTGCATGGCCAAGGACCCAGCTTGTCCAAATCAATTTACAACACAATGTGTTTTTATGACTTAACATGTATGCATTGATACATCCTCTAATAACAGCTGTGGTGTTTCTAGTGGGACTCAAAGCTTCGCATAAATGATGGGAAAACAGAAAGCACAGTGAATGATGAAACATTAGTCACTTAAGTCCAGAGGTGATAAACTTGGCTAATTATCAGGAAGTTTGCTTCTTAAGTGTGATCATTGAGCACAGCAGAGTAGAACTTTTAATTGGTGGCTGTTCACCAATGAGTCTGTTATTATTAATAAACTTAATCAAGTCCATAGTTGCTTCACACGATTTATTGTATAATATAACGTGATATACAGACATCAATATCTATAAAGCTGTTGCCATTTGTAATTCAAAGATTTACAGAATATGTTCTCACATAGGGCTGTGCAATTAATCCAATTTCAATTTTTTCTCCTCTCAGTTACAAAAAATAAAAAATTGAGAATTATAATTTTTTTAATAAAGTTAACTGTTTGAGCAAATGTTAATGTTAAGATTTATGGATTAAAATGAAATAAAACAATTACTTCTTCACCCAATAATAAATAATCATTTACAATAATCTTATGACCAACATAATCGTGATTATAATTTTTGCCATAATCAAGCAGCCCTATTCTCACACATAATGAACCATTATCATGTCCACAAGTGACTATGCCCTTCTACCAACTACCCAAGCACCATATTGGAAAAAAATATAGATATGTATTTTGAGGTGTATAGCTGACTGTATTTGGCCATATATTTGGCCATATATTTGAAAACTACCCAGTTTCTTGGGTGTACCCTCCAGCAACCCAGTACCTCTAATCTAAATGAATCTATAGACAGGCATTAGGCACTGTTTAGATACGTCACTTGTGTTTTTGATTTTACTTAATTAGAGAGCACAGATTGCCATAATATTCCTCTTTGCTATATCAAAATCTTATAAATCGTCATGAAAAAAAAAACTGATTATTGATTAATAAAGGAACTATGCTGACTCTATTCAAGTGTGAGTTAATGTTATTAGATATTATCGTATTAACTAACTGCATGAACATATGATAACCCATGACCCCTAAACATAAGCATTACACATCTTTCTCTAGTTTGTAATAGATTTTGCAGTTGATTGCTGTTGGAGAGTTCAAATTATAATCATTGTAATTGGGGCTTCTATGGAAATAATGATATGAAAGAGTTGACTCACCAAACTCTCTGGGCACAGAGATGGAGTAGACACAGGTCTGTCCAGACGTGTAGTTTCGGGGGAAGTTTGGAGACAACACTGTGCCCTCGGTCCCTGTTGACCGGCTTCCACAGGGAGCTACACAAACAGTGACACACACACATCTCACACTTTTAGCACAAACAATGTTGAACTTTGCTAAGGATGTTGTTGTTAGCTCTGTTACCTTGGCAACTCGGCAAAGCCCTGTTCCACCCCGGTCTGCCATCATCGCCCATACTGCAGGTGAGGGTAGAGTAACCCTAAAGAAAATAAACCGATTGTTTCAGCCAGTTTGAGTTCGAGCCATCCACGAAAAACATCACAATGTGTGATTTGTACACTACAGACAATCTATACAATACAGACCAAATCACATTTAAGAGAACAGAAACGGAACAGAAAATTCAGGCAAGGTGGGTTAAGTGTCTTGCCCAAAGACACAATGGCAGAAATTGAACCGCTAATCTTTTTTAACAGTTAAAAATACCTAAATGGATATCTTTATATTGATGCCATTTGACACCAAATGAGGGTCCATGAATTAGCTTATCACCTGCCTAATGTTAAAAATGGTACTACAGGCCTACCATTGATTTATGGGTTATATTCTTTATCTTTGCAAATAAATAAATATCCAACTAACACATTGATTTTACCTGTAAGACGTATCCAGCCTCGCAATAGAAGGTCACAGTGGATCCAAGTTTATAATCTGAGCCCAGTCTGGTCCCGTTCAAAACCACTCCAGGGTCAAAGCACGACTCCCTCAGTTTAGCTGCAGATACAAAAATGAAACCAGTGAGCAACAGCACAACTCGATGAGGCTAAGACACAGTGACAGACATACATACATATATATAAAAAAATTAATAATAACTTAGTCCCCGGGTATGATTGAACAAGGCGGGCGTTTCTGTGGCCTTTGTAACAGTCTGTTTGACTTAGCTGACTTTGCCAAGGACTGAACACAAAGCAGGCTTCATCCCATGGCTTTTGTATGCCACGTGAACCTTGTAAATTATGGATTTGGCGCCCCTCCCAACAGATTACCGGGCACACTGCATCGACTTTAGACCTGCATCCATCTCTTCCATATACATGAAACAGGCACTGGTTCCTTTTCACAATGGACATAGATTTTAATAAGGTGTCACTATACCAGACAATATTTCCTGTGTAATCCAATACTATGGTAGTTTAGAGTCTGAACAACTCATTTTCGTCTGCTCGTTTTGTATGGGGGCTGACTGGAGCCTATCCCAGGCTTTAGGGGTCACACCCTGGATAATAGCCAATTAGTTGCAGGGTTAACACAGAGGCATACACATACAGAAAAATAAAAACATTTACTCCCCCATTCATGCACCAAGGGCAATTTAGAGCCACAAATTCACCTAATACATGCATGTCTTTGGATGGTGGAGGAAATGCCGATTTTACTCGATTTACGATATTGTGTGACAGCCAGCCCAAAGATGGAACCCACAACCTCCTTGCTGGGTGATGGTCTGCTACCATGCCCCATTGTGTGAGAATAAAGATGGAGAGAAAATAAACACCTTTGTATTCCAGGTGGAAGCCGGTGTAAGACACGGAGCCATCACTGCGAAAGGCTAAGTGCATCGTATTGGAACTGCTCTCGATCCGCTCTGGGAGTTTGCTGTCCTGGAAGCTACCAATGAGAGGGCTGTTGCTATCCGGACCATCGTAGATATAGAGGAAGTCGTAGTTTGGCTCAATGTTGAAACTAGATGAAAAATAAACACAGCGAAATGAGTATATATCACAATTTGGCTTAGAAATGTAGAGTAATTTTTTTGTTATGATGGGAAATGTGCACCATGAAAGATAAGCAATGCAATGTCAAAGCTATTCAAAGCATCATATTTTTAGTGTAAAAAATTATATTGTTTTCCTGGCTTTGCTATTATATCTACACCAGTTAGCTGCTCAATAATTCATACAACAGTCTGTTTGGAGTTTGATGGATTACAATGACATTTTAACAGTCATCGAGAGTGAATTTTAACCACTGTCATGCCCTTGTTTGTTCTTTTAGTGCCACTATTGTCTTAATACAGCATCGGTCTTAGCTAAATCTATCGCCATGTGTTGAAGGAAGTGCGGTTTACCTAATGAAAGCCAATGATAGGACATAGTCAGAGTTGACAGCAATGAGCCAGTCGCAGTCCTTGGAATGGGGGTACGGGTGAGGATAGTTTGGAGATAGGATAAATCCATTGGAGCCGGTGAGGTTTCCTCCACAGGGAGCTGTCATGTGACCAACGACAATGCAATAAAACAATAACAGTAACAATAAAATACAAAATATTCTCTGAAGCAATCAAATAAAAATGTCTTCACTGATGTTGTGCACATTACATTTCTGTTATGAGATTTTACTGGCTTAGAAAACAGTTGCAGGTTTCTCTATAAGTCAGAGTTGAAAATGTCCTTAGGCCCTATGCTGTACTGTACACATCTCATGTGCATAAATACACAGCAGCAGCCTATACAGACAGGTGTGCCAGGAGTTTAGTTTAGGCAGTTTAGTCCTGGCTTAGTTATGTTTAGACCTTAGATCTGATTTAGTCTGTATGTAGAACTATTTTAGTACTGGTTTAGACCAGATTTAGTACTTTTGTAGTCCTTGATTAGACCTTGTTTAGACCTAGTTTAGTGTTTGGATAAGTTCTGCCTTTACACAGATTTAGTCCTGATGTAGAACTAGGTTAGATCAGGTTCAGCCCTGATTTAGACCAGATTTAGTGCTGTCTTATACCTTAGTGTGGTCCTATCTGACCACTGATTTAGTCCTGGTTTAGACGCAACATAGTATATTTCTGTAATGTTGATTCTATAATGCACACATACTACACTATACAACATAAACACATAGAAGTAGCTCTCTCACCTATGCAGACAGGCGGGCTAGGCTGCCAGTAGTATCTATTATCCACTTGTATGCAGGTGATTTTGTTGTCCCCTTGGAGCTCGTATCCCGGGTCACACTGAAAGGACACAGAATCCCCCGGCTCGCGCCCATCTCCGCTCCGACTCCCGTTCATGGGCACTCCGGGGTCCCTGCAGGCTGTGGCCACTGAGCCTGGATAGAGGTGGACAGGAAAAGAGAAAGAGGAAGCAGTGTCAGGCACCATTATTATTGTGGTAGTACATTCAACATAGAGGTAACTATACTACAAAGGATTCATGTTTATGTATGAACTTCAATTCTATCTGTTCTGCAGACTTGAAAAAGTATAATAGTGACAATATTAATAATATATTCATGTTATCTAAAAACTCCAAAATGTACTTTAAAATATATTCGTTAAGAGATATCTATTAGCAATCCAATGCTTCTAGATATTTTTAAAACCCTGTGCTGCAAAGTATATTCCTCATAATGTTGCCATAAACACAGCTTTCCATCTCATTTTTCATAGTTTGTGTGTGTCCAGGACTTACTTGAAAACTGAATAGCAAATCCTGACTTGCTGATGTAGAAATCGGTTTCGAACTGAACCGTGACGGTGTTGAGCGTGGAGTGGATTCCCTCGGGCAGCAGAGAGCCACTCAGCTCGGCCAAAGACATCTCATTCTCAGGTGGGCCGTCCCAAACCTTCAGCATGTCGTGACTGGCCTCAGTGTCAAAGGCCATGAACTGCAGGCTGGGGAGAACAAAAAAATAATAATACAATGCATCATTTTAATGGAATTTGAAACCACAGTGACATTATTTCACATTTTTTAGATAACATGAGAATATTCACAATTTCTAGGTTTGTTTCCTACTACAAAAGTACAGTTGTGATCCATGGGCAAGGCAGCCACATTACCCAAACTTGACAGATCATGTGACTGCCTAGGTGTGTTTGATGGTGGTCAAAGAGGGCAATGGCATGGCATGTGTGTGTGTGACTAAGTGAATGAAACATGTAGAAATTCTAATCCAATCCATCTTTAAAAAAAATAAATAATAAAAGTTCAAATTGTATTGTACTGTATTTATAAGAATCTAGATTATGATTTAGGACCATTTCACTTGTAGATATATAATGGAATCACTCACAATCTCTGCTTGTACAATCTCTTTGCACACTTACCTGACAATATTGCCAGAGTCCACTTCGATGGTCCAGGTGCAGCGTAGATTATTGTCGTAGGGAAATGGGTATCCAGGAGAAAGGATCCGCCCTGAAGACTCGCCTTTGAATCGACCACCGCATTCGGCTGCAACACACCAATGCACACTGTGTTAATATTTACCAGCCTACGGTTGAACCCCTGTATGTTGATCTGTTTGATGATCTCAATTACAGGCAATAACAAGGATGGGGAGAGTGTGTCCGCTGGTGCTGTATGAGAGACAAAGCTCTTATTTGCCTTTGTTTATCAGTGTACTCAGAGTCTCTAGAGCACTGAGCGGTTATTAAAGGGCCTGTATTATTTCTACCCACAGTTTCAATGTTGTTTCTTCTTCAAAAAAGTACCTAGAGTTATCAATTTTTTTCATTCACAGATTATTGAGTAACCCTGTATGCTGAGACCCCAACTTTCTCTGGAACATCTGATTGTCTTCGTGGGTGTGGTACTTTCTATTGTTTGCATGGCTGTAGTAGTGAAGAAGGCTTGGCCAACAGAAGTAAAATGGACTTAACTCAGCATGCAGCAAAATGCATTTTTAGCAAAAAATAAATAAATAAATAAATAAGCTAACAGTCCAAGTCTTTCGGAACAGTACAGAGAAAGACCACATCAAAAGTGCTAAGGCTGCACTCCCAAAAATACATCTTTTCACATTATATAACCACAAAATAATTCCACTTTCTCTTTGTCTCTCTCGGTTATATATTTTCACAATCTTCATCCCCTTTTTTCCTTCCTCTCATCCTGCTCCGGGCTGGCCCTTGCTTCCTGCCACCAGAATACATTATCCGGAATAATAGCTGCAATATTAGGAGTTTGATGTGGGAAGAAGGAGGAAACGAGGCAAAATAGAAACGAAAACTGTGAAGCAAAAATTGGAAAACCTTACGAGTAATAATAAGCCACAATATAATATTAAAACTGGAGGTGAGCCGAGGTCACGCTAAGTCACTGCTAAAATAGAAAGTCGCAGAATATCAGCCACTGGTTTTATGAGTCTTTCATTATTGATAGTGAGAAGGAGGGGAGACTTATCAAGCTGAATGTGAAATCAGAAAGTTCACAGGCACCAAGAGATAAAGAAGAAAGGTGGTTAAAACATTAGACTAGGCTAGGTTATGCAGTTATAGTGGCATCCATCTGTGGGGCAGCTGCATGAGGAGACATGTGGCTGTCTGCATACAGGCCCAGCATTTGTTTGGGTTTAATTAGAGAATGCAGTCACTCAAGCAGAGGCCTACAGGGAAGGACAGCAGACATTTTTAAAGGAACAGATGTGCAAATGTAGAAATCAGTAATGAAAAAGTGATACTGGAGATTTGTTTAATTTCAAATATGTTATAAGCGTAAATCAAGTTTGAACACTTTTTGGTCAACTCCCAGAAAACTAGTGAGAAATGCTGTATATACAGTGAAGAAAACAAGTATTTGAACACCTTGCTATTTTGCTATTTCTCCCACTTAGAAGTCATGGAGGGCTCTGGAATTTTCATCGTAGGTGCATGTCCACTGTGAGA
>JAVQKC010184064.1:0-11526 GCA_036025475.1 Philypnodon macrostomus | reverse complement strand
CTGTTGTGTCTCCGGCGGGTTCGACACAACACGCCGGCTCGCGTTCCCCTCCGTGTCTTCCTCTTACGGCGCCACTTACATTATTCATTCACTCCACAGTCACACCTGATGGTGGTAAGCTACTTATGTAGCCACAGCTGCCCTGGGGCACACTGACAGATTCATTGCTACCAGTTTACGCCTACGCCCCCTCCGACCACCACCAAACACCAATCACACAACCACATTCATTCATAGACAATGTGGGTTAAGTGTCTTGCCCAGGGACCCTCTGGTTGCAAGGCGAGCGCCTACCCACTGTGCCACTGCCGCCCGTTAGCAGAAGTTTACAGTAACGTGCAGACGCCATGTAATCTAGAACAAACCTACAACCTTTCAGTAAAGATGATATGATTCCTTATTTTTCAGGTGGATTTAGACTTGCTTAATCCCCTTTGTGCCACTGCAAAAAGATTTATGTATATTATCAGCACACATTTATTCCTAATATATTTTAGTCATGGATACATCTCACCCTGAAACTGTCTCCCCATATATGTTTATGTTGAGGTCATAAACACTCATGTTGCCTTACTGTGGCTGCTGTATGTTAAATGCTTGGCCCTGCCCTCTGCTCCTCTTCACCTGTACTATGAATGACAACAACAGTTCCTTGACAACATTATCTTTCTGTGTGACAGACTGACTGCAGAGGCCTTGAGAAGTGATTTAATTCAGCCCCACAGACTCTAAATCACAGGCAGCAGAAGCCAATACACAGTATACTGATGTCTATCCATCCATTTAAACATGTTCATGCAGACAATAAACTGCAATATTTGAACATTTCAATCTATTTCTATTAATTTTACCAAAAAATACTACCTGGGTTTCTCTGGGTACTTGGCTTCCTCCCACCGTCCAAATACAGGCATGTTAGGGGAGAATTGGTTGCATTTGCATTGCAATCAATAATAATGCATCGGGTTTATATAATGCTTTTCTCAAGACTCAAAGACGCTTCACAATTACTTTATTCATTCACTCCTCCGTCAGTGCCAGTCTGCGTCTACGGCCCCTCCAACCATCACCAGACACCAATCACATTCATACATAGGCAATGTGGGTTAAGTGCTCAGGGACACATCAACAGTATATGCTTGGGTGGGGATTTGATCTGGGCGAGCTCTTACCCACTGCGCCAATGCCGACCCCCCCTGTCTAAGTGTCAGCCCAGCAACTAACTGGCTATTGGCCCTGCCTAAAGTTGCCAGTTTTAACAGGAACCCGAGACAGCACTAACGACAGAGGATGTAATTATCAAATCAGTGTGTATAAAATAATTGCAAATACTACAAGCTTTATTTATTTATTTATTTTAGTATTTTTTTCTTCATTAAATGCTTCTGATTTGACACCATTTTCCCCACGCCCCCTGATGTGAACCTGACAGTGCAGAGGATGGTGATAATGTAATGTCAGTTTGAAAGTCATTTGATGGACAGCAGCTGTCTGTCCCACATCCGTCCAACACGTCCTCACACCTCGGGACAGACAGATTAAGACATGGACGGCCCTAAGCCTTCAAAGCTCAAGTCTCAACATTTTAAATCCTTTTTGAAACCTTTTTTTGAAACTTCTCCTTTTGCTGTTTTGCTCTCTGGGTGAAGAATGACAGGCGAGCACAAGGCTACATCCGCTGTGCTGTCAAACCAACGCAGAGGGCCTTTCTCTGAAATAACCTGGCCTGCACACTTCACTCTTCGTAGGCTACTTATAGGCTAGCGCTGTCTTAAAAAGGACAAATGGAATACAGTAAAATCCAGCTCATGGTGCTGTGGATATGCAAGTGGTATTTATGAATTATTAAGTGCATTTTCAGATGGGAATGTGATATATTGCACATTTTAATGCATTGTCAATAACCAGATGTGAAATTTTATCAGATTAAATAAAATTAACCAAATAAATTTTAGTTAATAATGTTCATGTTTTTTGCGGGGCATTATTTGATCATCAAATCCCTATGAATTCAGGTCCCATTAGGCTTCAGTTTGGTGTTTCTCCACACTCCAGGTTGAACACATTATGAGCTGCAATCAACATTTCGGCAGAGGGTAAGAGTTCACCCTGCAACCAGAGGGTCACTGGTTCAAATCCCCACCCAAGCGTTTACTGTCGTTGTGTCCCTGGGCAAAACACTTAAGCCACATTTTCTATCAATGAATGTGGTTGTGTGATTGGTGTTTGGTGGTTGTCAGAGGGGCCGTAGGCGCTGACTGGCAGCCACACCTCTGTCAATGTGCCCCAGGGCAGCTACACAAGTAGCTTACCACCACCGGTGTGACTGAGGAGGGAATCAATAATGTAATTGTAAAGAGTCTTTGAGTCTTATATAAAACCAATGCATTATTATTATCATTATTATTATTATTATTATTGTTATTATTATTCATTCTATATTATTTAGCATTTTATTTATAGCAAATTGAACAAATTGGTAGAAACTATGTTATATTAGCGTAGAAATGTACTTAGTTTCCCCATTTCAAAAACTATACTATACCCTACTGAACAACCAATATTGACGAAGGTCTAGTCAGGACATATACCGGTATTTAGTGAATGTATTTAGGTTCTTAGGTGAGTGAGTTGTAAATGTGTTAGTGTGTAATCCTGATTCAGATACTATACCAGGTCCCCTTTCACCTCTCCCTCTTCGCTGCAGTGTGTGTGTGTGTGTGTGTGTGTGTGTGTGTGTGTGTGTGTGTGTGTGTGTGTGTTTGTGTGTGTGTGTTTGTGTGTGTGTGGAGAGGACAGCCCGGATTTGTGATAACCTTGCCCTGTCATTGCTTTCTTAGAACAAATCTGCCTCTTATCGGGATCTTGTAGCAGACAGCAAATGCAATTTCCCAGCATGCCGCGGTGGGCCCCTGCCTTCAGATCCTTGGCGGACAATCTGCCTGTGTGATCTGACGTCTTTAAGAGAGACTTGAAGCGCAGCAGCAGACCTTCTGACGACTAGCACCACGGACAGCGACACAGTGTCAGCCCCTCCCCAGGCGCTTCCTCACTGATTGGTTTGTGTCTCTTTTATCCCTTGTCAGTATTAACATCTCCACTTGGGGATAACTCTTATGCAATTGCCTTTTCTCAAACAACTTAATCTCAAAATGTTCAAATATAAGATCGCATAATATTGAATTTTATAGTAACACATCTATTGTTTTTAAACAATGGCCTAGACTTGAATATACTCGTTTAAGCATTTTAACAATTGCTTGAATTTTTTGGAAGCACTAAAATAAAAAACACTTTGGAGCAGACTGACTGAGACGTGGTAACCATACCATGCCAACGATCTCTCCAGCCATTACCAAACACAACAGTAGAATGAGAAAGATGGGAGCAAGGATTGAACCAACAGTTTCACTAAGAAAGAGAAACAGGGCTGCAAATATTGTGTTTTAAAAAGCCTGAATCAATAACTAGTGATACAAATTCAAAATAATAGTACATCTCTTTACAACCAGATCTGGGAAGTCTTTTTTTTTTGCTCTGCAGACAAAGAGGGCTCCTGCTGCTGAGAAAAACAATGCCTTGCTTGTGTGTGTTGTGTTTCACTGTTATTCCTCAAATAAACTGCCTGTATACCTCATGTCGGAGCCGTGGAGCCAAAACATGCTCCGTCATCAGTTTGGGTCCCATCAGTCTAAACCTGGCTGACCTGCTGCTAGGAGCACTGCATTAGAAATAGGACATATATATAGTGGTTCAACTTTTAGAAACGTGTTAGAAACTTTGGCATGACTGACAAAGTAGTTAATGTGAAATAATGTGGAAAAGAGTTCAAGTTAAAGAGGATGACTTTTCTTGTCCGATGGGAACAAAAACATGTCTAGTCAGGGATATGTGCATTTGAAATATGAAAAATTAATTTACCATCTTAGTTTTTCTCATTAGGGGTCACTGGTGACATACGACCAGCAGCTTTGAGCCTTGGGCAGGGTACTCCCTGGACAGAGACATACACAGACACAGACAGACAACCATTCACTGTCATTATTCAATTTCAGTTAAACAGTTCTTAACCCATACATGAAGAAAACCCACGGTAAAGCATAAAGGCCATACAGACTCGACTCCACCAACAGAAATAATGTCTTAGCTGGGATTTAACCCATAATGTGCTTGCTGGGAGGACGTTTACCAGGTAAAACATAATGCCCTTTTTAAACAATTGCTTGCAAACCACGGCCCAATGTTTTAGTTATCCCTATGTCAATCCAATGCATCCAATAAAAAATTAAAACAATATTCTTTTGATCAAATATAAAAATAAATCAATAAATTGTGTCTAGCCAAGCATACAACAGCAGGAATCCAGTGTCCAATTAATCTGTTGTTCCTTCTCTGCACACGTCCCCACAACTTTGTTCCTATAAAACGTTACAAACCTCCTAATTGAGACAGAACACCCATCCAGCGGATGCCAGGAACCTGTCATGGTCATGGTGGCCAGCGCCACACGTTTTCAGACAGCTCCATTTCATTTCAGTGTCACCAGCTTGTTTCACCGCGGGAGGCTCGTGGTCTGTCACCAGCAGCATTTTTAATCATTGAAACCAATCAGTGGTGGACATATACAGTCCAGTTATCGCTGCATGACTGTTTAATTAGATTCTTTAGTGAATAATATAAGCAGGTTTATGACAATCCTGTACAGTAACAAAATCCTATAGTTCTGATGAAAAAGACCCAAGAGTCAGTATGTCCTGCTTGTGTCACTGTAGGTCCTCTCGAATATCAGTGTCAATTGTGTTACCACCAACAAAGTGAAGTGACACCATGAACCATCTCATCAGTGGCTGGCTGTGATGCTGCCATCACACAGGCTCTCATCTGGCTCTTGTCAAACTCCTGTAGAGCTGACGGTCTTGTGTTTAATCAGAGGTTTTCCCATTAAAACCACAATCCTGCACACACACATTGCTACAGCAGTCAGTTTCACTACTGAACGTATCTTCTAGCATTTTAGGTTTTGTTCTTTTTCTTGCATCCATAGTATTGCCACATTATAGAATAGCCATCAAAAGCTAAAGCAGAAAGTTTGCAAAAAATGGCCACCTCCGAAACATCCATTAATTGTCAATTTAACAATTTCCTGATTCGCAGAAGCTATTTCCGTTGTGTGCTTCTGCAATAACAATCTTGAATTATAAAGGGATTAACAAAAATGGAATCATCCGTGAATGGCCTTGTTGCTGCTACTATTTCAAAAGGCTTTGTTAGTGACCTCAATTCTTAATCAGAAAGTAACTTCTATGTATTCTTTAAACTTTCTGGCTGGTCTGTGGTTGGACTTGAATAGTTAACCCACTTTCCTGCCATGGTAAGTAATGGTAATCTTTGTGTAGTAATGTACCTGCCCGCCAATATACCTAAAATGCGTGACTTTCACTGAACAAAAAAAACACATAAAACCGAACTCCACTGATCTACAGACTATTCCCACAAACACACTCACATTTCTGCATTTCTGCTCACCGCCCTCTCCCCACACTCCCCAGTGCCACTTCAATTAGATTCTATTGGATTGTATTAAATCTTCTTTGAGCTTTCACTTGACTGCAGCATCCATCAAGGTATTATTATTTATCTTGCTGTTGGGTAGTGGCAGCTTGTTGAATCCCGTGGAGTCTGAGAGGGATAGTGAACGCATGTATAAGGGACCACTTCACTGTAAAAAAAGATCATGTTAGTTTTACTTAAAGGAGAACTGTTATGTGAACTCAATTCAAGCTTTATTCAAGCATATATGCAGAGGCACTGATTTCCTCAGGAGCTACAACACTTTCTCCTTTCTATGTCTATTGTCGCCTATCACAGCAGCAACTATGGGCCTTAGGTGGAGTACCCTGCCAGTTTGTCACAGCACTGACAGACAATTCACTTTCACATACTTTCAGTGGATGTAGTTTTTTGTAGTGTAAGACAAAGCCCCTTAAGTAAACATTGCACTTTGTTCATGTGAGATAATCATTAGAAATTAATACATTCATTGACTTTTTTTTAAAGGTAATTGGTCATTTACATTTTGTATATATATAACAAAGGTTAACTGTTTTTTTAGAGTGTGTGCATATGTGTGTCAGGCCTACTTTGTTTGAAAACTCACTAATGCCACACATCATTGGAGTCTATTAGATTCATGCTTTCATTATGCAAATGAAATGCTAATGTTTATCACACATCACTGGGGATCTTCTTAATATCATACAAAAGGCTATATAATCATTTGTCATTATAGTATAAGTGCATTTGGACTGTACGTTAAAGTCTTTTACATCTGCTCATAAGATTATGTTGTGGGAAATTGTCTTCCTTCATTCCTTTCAAGATGATGTGTTTTTCTTTTAGTGAAATCTGCACATCTTCCCCGTGTTCTCATGGGTTCTCTTTGACTTCCTCCTATCATCCACATGCTTATAGTTGTCACTTCACATGTTGCCATGTTTCTCCCGTGTCTGGGTGGGTTTCCTCCGGGTACTCCGGATTCCCCCATCAACCCAAAACATGCACATTAGGTTAATCCTCCAGGTATAGGCACATCCTGACCAAGATCCTGGCTCAAGATGGGTCCCTGGGAGGCATTGAGGGATGGGTCAAATGCAGAGGACAAATTTCCCTACGGGGACAATAAAGGTCAATAAAAAAAATAAAAAATAATAAAAAATAGTTATAGACCATGGCCCTATCTCACAATGGTAAGATACTGTATGGTGCCCAGAATTGTGTTTTTTCAGGGGTACATACATTTCCCTAGGTTTGACTTTTTGACTTGAGTCCCTTTACTACTAGTGTATGCAAATAACTGCCTGCAGCATGTCAGCGATAAACAGGGTCTACTGAACCAAATGAGCTGAATCCATCACAAACTAACATTACCTAAGGTTAGCCCAGGAAACATTATACACAAGATCTGTCCTTCCTCCAATCAATCCCTGCTCATAGACCTCCCCTGAGCCTGAGGGCCACCACACCAGGTTTGTGTGTGCACTCAAGGCACAAATAAAGCAACTGTGGTGCGGGGACAAACCAGGCAAATGACAGATTAAGCCTGTGTGTACAGCAGTGACAATCAAATACAAAGTGCTTAATGGACTAATTAAACTAACGATGAGCCCGGAGAGTAGTTAAAAAAATGCTAAAGATTATGCTCACACGTTTGCTAATTATATACTCCATAATTCAATTTATAATGTAGACTGGCTATGACTAAGCCTGTCCTAGCAACTATGGGCCTTAGGTGGGGTACACCCTGAATAGTGGCCATGGTCACAGAGCTGACACAAAAAATGTACAATTAGCCATTTACTCACCCAAACATGACTGTGTTTGGGCAGTGGGATAAAGGCCGCAGAGAACTAACATGGGGGGGACATGCAGACTCCACTCACAGAGATTGCATGTCAGCTGATTGTATTCTTCTTTGTAAATTTGATGTAATTCAGTTCAAATAAGCTTAACTATAACTATCCAGCCTCACTAGGTCCTTTCATCAGACATACTGTAGGTCACAAAGGTTTTACTGAGTCTCCGCCTTCCTTGTCTCTATATGTGATTGCCATAATGTAGCTGATAAAGTGCTGCTAAGGCAGTGGCAGTATTATCCCGTGCCCCCAGGGAGTGAAAGGTGGGAGGACGGGTGAAGCAGGCGGGGGTCCATGGATGGATGGATGGATAGATGTATTGGTGGACCCAAGTGTGTGTACTGTAAGCAATTTGCTATGGCAACTTTAGATGAACCTATAATTTGTCATAGACTGAGTGAGAGGCACAGAAAGGCCAATATGGATGGAGAGCGGCGGATTGGCTGGCAGCAGTCTCTTACTCAGCAGCATGGCCACAAAACATGATGAAAAATGCTGCTGTTACTGCTTGGTGTGTGCTGAGTTTGTGTACCACCGATCCACCGACACCACCAGAGCCAAGGTGCCGCGTGTCAAGTGTGACACCTACAGGGCTTTTATGTGCAGTGACCTTTCTGGATAACACACTGGAATGGAAGGTGAAGAAGACATGATTGGCAACATACTACCGTCAGTGCCACATAGTTTTTCCCTGGTATATGTTTTTATAAAGGCCGATACCAAAATAGACATACCAGCTTTTCAATTTGACCATTGTGTTTTGTACTGTATTATGATTGTTTGCAATTAGAATCACATATGAACAACTATTTTGCCACTGTTTCAATGATGTGATGTCTAACTTTGGGAGCTGGAGACAAAATATCAGTTTCTATTCAAACTTTATTTATTTATTTAACCTTTATTTAACCAGGTAGGTCGATTGAGAACCAATTCTCATTTACAACGACGACCTGGCCAAGAGGCAGCAATGACAACATACAGAATAACATCCATACAGACACAGACATGACAAACAACAACAATAAGACGTTCCCTGTTTACCACTATTTACAATTTATTAACTTTTTTGCCACACAGTACATTCAGTAGTAAACTCACACAGTCAAATGTATTAATAGCCCCCACAAATATAAAGAGGTCACAAATACAAGTGTATAAAAACCATTGATGGATGGTTGTGATAAAACAGTCTGGAGTTGAAGTATAATCAATCACACACGATTCCGTTCTGAAAGTTGACTTAATGTTTGACTTGTAATAATAAAAAGCAGTGGTAGTTTATTTAAACAGGCTGATTTATGTGTAAATAAATCTCATTGATCTAATACGTCTGAACATTTTTATCCTGAGGTTTCACTTTACCTTAAGTTTATTGGCTTTGTTCATGATGGTTTTTATTTTCCCTTGTAACAAAATTCTACACAAATAGTGTATTTGCAAATCAAGTCTGAACCAAACATACAGTAACAATATTGAATTCAATGAGTGTGTATTCCTTTGGTAATGCCTCTGTTAAACATGGCTATTTCATTTAGAGTTTGGCAGTTTTGTTCTCTGCGTAAACATGAATCGTTCTAATCCATACAGCTGAGGAGTATTGGCATTTTAATGAATTGTGTTATATATAATTAAATCTATAATTAAATTTAAAAAAATTAAACCCTCTTTTTCTGAATCGTCATTCAGAAATTGTACTTATGGCAACAGTAAATTGGCTCTATAGTTGGCAGATGTGAAGTACCTCCACATTCACGGTGGGCTTTTGAACAAAAACAGAATGAAAGTGATTATAGGAGAGTCTAAAATATAAGGTATAATAGAGCTATATAATATTGCATTAAAAGTAATTGTGTTAAAGTGTCCCAAAAAAGAGATCGACAAGGCCACAGTAAAAGTCGGGGACCATGAGAGGACACAGAACAGTATTACTGATAATATCACACGCGTTAATGCAAAATGGAGAGAATTTGGCCACGATCCAGAGCAATAGGTCAGCTAGTTTGAATGAGCTAAAGAGGCTTCACTCGTTAGGCTTTGTATATTCACACAAAGGGTTTAATAGAGGAGTCTTTCAAAAGCTTTCAGAAACAAGTGAATAGAGAAATTAGGGATGAAACGGCTGCCTGTGTGTTTTAGCTCCAATAGAAAATGTTCAGTTTGGAGATGGGCAAAAACCTCCTCTGATCTTTTGTGATAATGAGGTGTGGGGTCCTCAGAGGCGAGCCACGGCTGCTTTTGGATTGGGCATCTTTCCTCCTTAAAAGACAAGTTCTTCATCATCATCATCATCATCATCATCATCATCATCATCATGTAAAGGCCTAGTGATACTGCAGTAATGATGGTTTCTTACCAAGAGTGTCTTCCAACGAGTTGACAGTCACTTTGTTGACCTTTAAAGCAGCCTGATCCGCACTAAATAAATAGACACTTTTTTAAAGACATGCTGATGGCAAGTAGTCTTGAAATGTGTTTAGTTCTTTTGTTTAGTACATTCTTCCCACTCTTTTATCAGTGGTGGTGGTAGGCTGTGCACATCTTTCTGTTTATTTTAATACCAGACCGGTTAAGTGATGTTGAGATCAGGTTTGTGAAACTAAGCTTTATTGTACCTTTTTACTTTTCGTACAGCTCCCAGTCTGAGCAAAGCAGCTAAAGCGTTCTTCTGCAGGTCAGAGGATAAGACTTCAGGGTACCTCAATGTGCCTGCAAACAAGGACAATTCAACCATTGGCTTAAATTTGTTAAGCCAGTATAAATGCAACAATATACACCAGTTACCTGCCAACAAGGACAATTCAACCATTGGCTTAAGTCAGGGGTATCCAAACTTTTTTCACTGAGGGCCACATGTCAGAAATTTATACCGAGGAGGGCCACTTGCTGGGGTGACTGATTTCACTTCACCTGGATCTGTTTTCTGACCACTTCAGGTTCAGGTTTATTCACTTATTGTCCCTCTATATTACAACAATAACCACACAGAAAAGTGGACTTGGATTATGTAGAGTCAAATGCAGTAAAATTACAATTTGGGCCAATTGTGAGATGAGCCTGAGGGCCACAAAAAATTGCTCTGAGGGCCGCATTTGACCGCCGGGCCATAGTTTGGACACCCCTGGCTTAAGTATAAATGCAACAATATACACCAGTTACCTGCCAGCAGCTGTTTAACAATGAACTTCCGAACAGCGAGAATAAACTGTTTTTCTGTCAAAGCCTCCGTGGCCTCTTCACACAGAAATGTACACACCACCTACAGACAAAGAGACGGAGTCATGAGTAGATGGCACCCTCTGGTGGACATTAACTGATACAATCTGTAAGAAATCACATTATGAATTTTAATTGAAACCATACCTACAGATAAAATAATTGTATAGATGAAGAAATCACTGGCCCTTTGTGTATATTTTCCTTGCTAATTACAATGTATTGCCAATGACAGGTCGCTAGAGATTGTTTTGTTTGTCTGATAGGCCAAATTCACCTAATAATCCTCCTTGCTAAATACAGATTGTGAAATTATGAAAATATATCCCTGACCTGATATCCCTGAATGAATGGGAGCAGCATGCGGCACAGAAAACCCATTGTTCTGTGCC
Source organism: Philypnodon macrostomus (assembly GCA_036025475.1). Lineage (NCBI taxonomy): Eukaryota > Metazoa > Chordata > Actinopteri > Gobiiformes > Eleotridae > Philypnodon > Philypnodon macrostomus. The sequence continues at coordinate 506 of JAVQKC010184064.1, read as the reverse complement.
CTCTGTGGGTCACCAGCACCTCCTGTTGATTCACCTGCAGCACCCCAGTCTTTACCAACAGGTAACATGCCTCTTCAAAGTCCTAAGACATAAAGAAATTCTGATCTAAACACATGTGAAACAACGAATGTCAATTCTACCTGATGTTAAATCTCACCTGAACTGTGGCGTTTGGACACAAAATGAACTCATTGGAAAACATATCTCTCAAGAAGCTAAAAGTGTTGAAAATGTCCTCTGAAAATAAGAGTGGTACATTTGGACTAGATTTAGGATTAGCATTAGTACATTATTACCGTATTTTCCGCACTATAAGACGCACTTAAAAGCGATTAATTTTCTCAAAAACCAACAGTGTGCCTTATAATCTGGAGCACTTTATATATAGATTAATTCTGGTTGTGCTTACTGACCTCCAAGTGATTTTGTGTCACACGGCGCTCAAGGCACCAAAATGTTTTGGTATGACTTCGGTAAACTACAAAAATCTCCGGGAGTCAGGAGTG
>JAVQKC010184008.1:0-14098 GCA_036025475.1 Philypnodon macrostomus | reverse complement strand
TGATTTATTCTTTGTGTTTTATTCAAAATTGAGATTATAAAATCTATTCAATTATTATGAATGTCAATTGTTACCTCATTTTTTTTAATTAAATGCTATGGGAGACTTTTTACAGTGTACACCTTAACATTAGGCCTATACACGAGAACATAGTGAATAGCGTCACACATCTCATAAGGTGGGCCACTGGTCAGTAAAGTAGCCTATAAAGCTGGCTCTCTGATTGTCTTCTCTCAGATTTCAGTGTATGAGTTGTTTAAAAGGCGCTGTAAACACTGTGTGTCCGTGGGCAGCCCGTGCGCTCTGGCTGAAACCGGAGGAGCGTGATGTGAAATGCTGACAAAGAGGCGCTGTGCCGTGGCTGCATGCACTGTCAGGAGCCTGGACGCTGGCTGTGGAGACTGGAGGGAGTCCGTTCTGTTCGGCTGCCCTAAAAAGCTGCAATCATCGATTTTCCGCGGTTTTCTCTTGAACACGTGGTCCAGTAATCAGGGCTCCCTTCCCCACCAGATCGATCCTCATCGATCCGCGAGACCGAGGTGTGTGTGTGTGTGTGTGTGTGGACGCGCGCTTGTATGTATGTGCATTGGGGAGTAGAGCGGGAGCGCGCTTTGTGACAGACAGACGTAGAAGAAATTGTTTATCTGTGGCAGAACAAAGGAGATGTCCAGGTCCAAGCAAAGAAACCAAACGCATGCTTCCGGAACTTTGCCTACAAGATCCCAGTTTCAGTTTGTTACTAAATAACCCACGTATATAGGTCCAGTTGTGTATAAAAGCTATAAAATACTGTAAATATTTTATGCAAACATTTATAATAATTTGCAACTTCCGATTAGCTTCTTTCTCCATCAAAACTTAAAAATCAGTGCCTATACTTTATCTCTGTTTCTATATTCTGCTACCTGTTTACAGAATACATATAGGCTCGTGAGTGTTGAGCGGTTTTATGAAGATCAGTTCTTCCAAAATGTGACTATTTGGGTCTTTGTGTGGTGGTGCTGATGGGGGGAGAGCTGAGAGGCAATGCAGTGGAGGTGATGTATGCAAATGATTGATGACTTTGCAGCAGGTTTAGACAACAGCAGTAAACAGATTTGACTGTGAGGGGATCGATATGAATGCGTGTGTGCACATGTGTATGCAGACCTGTATGTGGACATGCATTGTTCAAACTGCAAACAAAGGCTCATTACAAAATGTATGGATCTGTGATGGTGTCTCTGGATTACAATGTCATGGGTTCACTCCAAACCTTTAGACTTCCTCAACTGGTTTCTTCTTCTTGTTTACCTCAATTGTTTTAATTTGCCCTCAGATTGATAGCCCCTACATTGATTGATCCACACTCCAGAAGCATTTCATGGAACGTTTATTCAATTGGTTGAGTCCCGGCCATGCCAGAATCTGCTTGCGGCTCTCTAAGTGCTGTCTCGAACCAAACTCAATACTCTCTAATGTAATGACTGAATGCTAGTGCTAATATAGTGATAATTTAATATGTAATGCCTGTTTTCCAACAACATTTGCCACCGGCCGTTTTACAATGCCAACACTAGTCAGGTTGAAAGTGCTCCAGCTCAGCAGCAGTCTGTGGGACGTGAGCAAACACAGCCACCTTCCTAACCGAGTGAAAGCCAGGAGTTAGCACAGGGTCAATACATATTTCAGATAATCAATAGGTCTATTTCAAATGAGGCTCCTCTGAAACCCTGAACACTTCCCTTCACAATGAATTGGACCACAGGGAGGTGGAAGAGGGAGCTGCTCATTAAAGGGCCCTCTCTTGAGACACAAACTAAAGCTTCACAGCTATCTTTAGTTGCCTCATTACCAAATGGGCTTTTGTGAGCAGACAAGTCGTATGATACTGAATCGTCTCAAGTGCCTGTTCTTCATGCTGCTTTTCATACAGTCTCAACAATGCTAAAGGTATCAAGCAACTGCCACTTGGCTCTATTTGACCTTACACACACTCAGTCGCCAGGTCTACTCTCTGACACTTAAGTGCATGTTGTGTCTGGACCCCCTTCCACCATCTCAATGTAAGTCAGCAAAGTGCTAAAGATGAGAAATATACATAGATTCTATTAAGTTATGGATTGGTGTAATAGTTAGATTCTGGTGATTGAGTTCTTCATTTACCCTGCAGAGTTTGATCACTGGTGGTATTGTTTGAGCCAGAATACGGCACTTCACTGATCTGTCGATTCATGTTATTTATTAATGGAAAATTCAAATTGTACAGAACCAACATTTGGCCCCAAGATAAAATGACTGAATAAAAAAAAAACTACATAATCAAACATGAACAACAAGCATATACAGTTTAAACATGTAGGTGATATAGGTGTAGATGGATGTAGGGGGTATGTGGAGGTGGAGGTGTATGAGGGGCAGACGGTGAACTAACCGCACCGTGCTGCTGCTAGCCGACGCCTGGACAGACAGCTGAGATCGGGCTTTGTGTGCGGTGAGACGGGCCCTCTCGCGCCCTGGACGGACTACTGCAGGCGAGAAACAGTTTGTGTCAATCACACCTCTTCCAAGATGTATGCTCATTGATTGTATTGATCATATTATAGGCCTATTCATTGCTGGGAGGAAGTAAAAAACGACTACATCACTCCACCCCATTCCGTGTGGTTTGTTTAAAGGATACAAACGCAACCGAACCCTTGAAAATACTCAGCATTGATCAGCATCGGATTATTTGAAAGCTCTCGTTGAATTGTCAATGTTAGGCTTGTTTTGTCTGGTTGAGACGAGTGATCGGCAGCTTTACAACCGATTAGATAGTGGCTCAGTCTATAAAGTCCACAACGCCTGTGACTGTCCAACTTCACACGTGTGCCGATGATGTTTGAGCAGAATATTCAAACTAAAAACATAATATAAAAATAAAAAGATATGGTCAGAAACACACATTTTGAGAAACTCCACACAACCACACTGAAGATGTGATGGATTATCTGTTTACATTTTAAAAACTCATTGTACATTCACACGCTCACAATATTAGGTACAGTGTAAGATCTGTATCATTGCCAGATTTATCAGGTGTCGGTCACTGTTTTAGAGAGGTGTTTGGCACATTGTAAGGTTATTAAAAGCTGCTCTCCGTTTGCTTTATTGCTAAAGTCTCCAGGTCCCCATCTGAACATGACATATTTACTGTCATACATATTCTGTGTCAAAACATCTTGGAGCAGCGTGCCAAAAGTGTCCCGTGCCAAATGAGATCTGTTTCAATAAGAAGTTTGAGCAGATATGAAATAGGGGTATGGAAGGCTGTGGTTGTGCTTTGCTGATGATGGTGCAACGAAGGAACAAGGGGGAGGAAGGAGGAGAGGAGAGGAGGAAGGAGAGAAAAATCAATACAGATTCAGAGCCAGTCAGATAAGCCTGAACAATGTATAGTGCAGACACATTCTACCACAGTCACACACATGTGCACCAGGACGCGCGCACGCACTCTCAGATGCCCGCGCGCCTCCACGAAGAGGCATTACAAACCCTATAAAGCATAGCAACCTTTAAAATCAAATGACATCACAACCTTGGATTGCTTTGAGGATTCGCTGACATGAGCAGAAAGCACTCATTACTACGACTCGATAGAACGGAATGATCTGCCGCTTTGTCTACCGTTGAATTCAGTTTTAGACCTAATGATGTATAGGCTCAGTACACACGTGAAATAAAGATAATGTGCTATAATAAAATACTGGTAAAAGCATTGGTAACACTGTTTTTACATGGCCCTTAAGTACAGTGTATTACATTGTACTTCATGAGGTAGATACAATGTGGTGACCAAAAGCATTTTCTGATAAAAGCAGATGTGTTTTCACGGTTCTTGTCGGCTGTTCTAATGTATCATATCGTTTTTTATCATTGAGATTGCCAGTGTTAAACATCTCTATGCACCTTTACATCCTTTTAATTCTGTTGTGAACTGTAGAAGTGTGGGGCTTCTATTTGAACTTCATAAGTATGTTCTGATGTTGGGTATTCATTGCTGATGGGAACTCTACACCTTCCCTGTGGCTGTCGGCTGTGTGTTATCGATATTTCCGTGGATGTTTGGGGTGTAAACAGCGTTCTTCCAAACCACTAACACGCCCTGCGCTGTGGGTTTTAGGCTGTGGTGAGACGAGTGTGTGGTCTTCAGCCCTTACCCACAGCTTTACCTACCATGCTGTTACAAGCTTCAACGCCGGGGCATGCTTGCTCTCACTGCCTCCAGCTCTCTTCCGTCTCCCCTCCGTCTCCCTTATCAATTATTAAGGTAGGTATTGATCCTTTCACTAGCCTGCCTCTATCTGGCTGTTCACACAAAGCCCCAAACCTGCCTTGCCCTCGCTCAATCAATGGCATCTCCCAGCTCTTCCACTTCTTTTTCCAGCAAGTCAGTTCTGCATTTCTTGGTTTTGCACTTAAGCAGAGCTGACTGAAGTTTTGGACCTAGATTTTTCCTATTTGGGTTCTTCAGAAAACATGAGAATAGGCTTGGTATGAATCTTTTATGGGGACAAGCTAGTTTGATGGGCATTAGAAGATGGTTTCAGGGAGGAGAATGGAAAATGGCTGACCGTATAATGGATAAGACCCGCTTCATATCAGAAATGCTGTTGCGGCTCACTGTTGCCAGGTTAACCAGTGAAATATTAGTGATATTAATGTAATATCTGGCTACAAGGCAGAGACCAAGGAAAGAAAATAGACAATGAGAAGAGAGGGGGTTGGTGAGGGGAAACTGTCTTATTGATCTCTTATATGTGCAAAGCCAAGCAAACATTGAATAGACAGAGCTACACCATTAATGACAATCATAGCCCCAGCAACTAATCCTAAAGCTATCTATACATATTAACACCTATCTAATGTGTCTTTCATTGTGCTGTATTATATTCTTTGTATATTATTTATTTATTTTGTTTGGTTTCTATTGGTCCCAGTAACAATCAATATTTCATCTGAGCGGTTCATACAGTTTTCTGAAGCGCAGAAACCGTGGCGCATTGGCTTGAACATGGCACAGACAATGTATTTCGCTCTCCATCTTCAGTAATGATGCGCTTCGAGCTCATGGTTTGGTGTATAGAAACAAAACGGGACGTGAGATTTGTGCGTAACGTCAGCCATACCTGTGAGAGTGCTACATTTAGAGCTTTTACTATACTAATGAAAAGCCAGAGCGCGTGTGGTTATTGCGTCTTTCAGCTCCCGATACGCGTATTGATTCGTGCGCCACATTTAAAAGGGAGAGTGGGAACTGGCGTATTGATTAGGCAGCCTGGGGTCACCCGCTTCTCCAGCGCGAAACTTGTCTTGCCCGCTCACAACAGACACACACACACACACACACACACACAGACAGACACACATACCACACACCGAGGCCCCTGCCGTTTGTAATGGGAAAGCGCGAAAAAGAAAAGCGTCAGGACAGTTAAAGGAAACTCTATTTTATTATTTTTGTGGATCAGTGGTGATTTGTGGTGTGCTACTCAAACATAAACACACATGTTGGGGCACACACACACACACACACACACACACACACGCACCCGCACACACACACACACACACACACGCACCCGCACACACACACACACACACACGCACACGCACACACACCTCTAAGACAAAACATATATTTATAATATCATCGTTTTCATTATTGACCAGATTTATTGTTTTGGTGGCTTTATATTAGCTTTTTATTTTTGCCTGCCATTAGTGTGCTCTGGTTGTTGATGAATTGTTATCTTTATCTATCCATCTCCATCTCTGAAATGTAAGCAGCCCGCAAACGTATCCATATCATTATGGGCCCACACTGTACATTTTGACATTGTTTGAGAGTGTTCACTGTTCACAATGCGCGGAACTGTCTGTGGTGCTGAAGCCGTGAGGCCGTCAGTGTCAGCTTTTACGCGCGCCTGTTTCTGTGAACAGAGTCGTTTTTACGCACATTGGTTTGGCTTTTGGGGGAACACATATGGGAAATACAGCCTCCCTTCCTCACACAGGTGTCTTAAAAAGATGTTTAAAAGTACCTGAAGTAAATCCCTATTATATGTCAAAACAAATTCAGTTGTAAATAAAAGGCAATAATTCTGCTATTATAATGATTAGGCTCCTGAGTTTTTTTGAAATGCAGATTTAATAAATATATTATATTTAGAAATTAAAGACGAGTCTAAGCACAACTGTTTACACCATAGACTACAAGAACAATAGTGTACATGTATTACCTGCTAAACGAAGAGCCGACATCCTTTGAAATTCTGGCTCTTGCAGCCACTTCCACATTCTTCTAAAGGTCTCTCTGCCTGATTTGAGTTTACTCCAAGGTTTGGGGTTCCGCAGGAGATCAGAGAGTGTCCCTTGTGAGCGGCTCAGGATCCTCTGCGCAAAAATGGCCTGTGGGATGGAGTACCTTTTGAGCTCGGCCGTTATCCGCTGAGCTACTTCCTTTGTATTGATCTCTTCCGCTTGGCTCCCCGACCCGGCTGTCCCCTGCCCGCCTCCGTGCGTGTGGTGGTGCCTCTCCATCACGGAGCCGTTGGATTGCGAGTGGAGGTGGCTGTGCGGGTGATGGTGCATGCCATTCAAGTTGGAGATCATACTGTGGCTGTGTCCACCTAAGCTCCGGGCCAGGTGCTCTTGGTCACTTCGCGAGAGCAAAGACGCGTGGGACTCAAAGCTCGGAGAAAGCATCTTGGCATCCGAGGAAAGGTGCGAGCTCGGCCCATAAGCCGAGAGTGGCTGCTGGGCGTTGTGCAAAGAACCCAAACCGCTGGACAGAGGCGACAACGAGTTGTGGCCCATACCGGACATGTCTTTGGGGTAGTGGCTGTAGAGGTTACCCATCGAGGCCAGTCCTCTATGGTCATCCCGCATCAGCGTAAAGCTCCCGCTCACATTGCTGGATAGCCGTTGGTGGTGATGGTGATGCGGGTGGTGAAACTTCTCGGACACTGTGGAGATAGGAGGCAGGTGCTGTAGAGGTGTCAGTGTGGTGTATGTGTTGCTCAGGCTCATACCCGTGTCGCACATGCTGATGGACGGTCCGTGGATGTGTGCGGGCAGCCCGGAGGGGTCAGTTCTGTATTCACTGCCGGACCCGCCAGCCTCCAACAACGAAGCCATCCCGGACACCATGGCCGAAGAACGCGCACCGTGGGACACCAGGCTCCGAGAAGGCGGCGAGGGGCGCGAGTGCGGGGAACTCATGAGGTCCCCCGTCTGCTGCGCGTGAAGGCTGTCCATGGTGAGCTCCATCGTGGAGAGCATCTACAAGTTAGCTGCCCTCCCCGCCTGCTCCTCGGTCTCTCCTAGTGCGTTTGCTTATTTACCCCAAAACCACCACGCGGGTTTGACTCCAATCCATCGATAACAAAACTCCGGATCAATCCAATAGGTTCACTCCAGTCCTGTGGTTCCACACTGTAGCAGCGCGCCGTGTCCGCCCTACGCTTTCATGTGGACGTGGTCTGTCCAGGGCTGGGTCTCATCTCTGCTCGAACAGCACTTCCTCTATGAGCTGATGGAGCGCGTGGCAGAGAGATGGGGGCGCGCATGTATTTAAAATATGGGGCGGGTTACGAGCAGCGTTAATAGCTACGGCTTAAGGATGTAATGGAAACGTCCAAATGTTCTTTGTTTTTTAAGATGGGCTAATGTGCGATCCGGGTCTAGGCGCGTTATACAGTCGAGCAAGACTTTTGTGTTTCAAAATACATGGTCCTTTACAAAAGTCATTCGTTTCTATTGCACCAAAATGCCATTGTTCAAGGATTCTACCATAATGTCTATGGTTTGACACAGGTCTGCCTTTTATTGCACTCGTATTCTTACAGCGCGTTAAAGCGGGCGTTTCTAGCCCACCTGTGACGGTTATCGCGTGAGTCCTGGAGTCAGTGTGAAATAAGTGTTTATCATGGTCCAAGCTGTGAAGAGCTTTATCTAAACTTTGTTTTCCCACGGACTGTATGGTTTTGCATTTATGCGCTTAGTGATAAACCTGATCGAAGTATTGAGTGACAGAGATTAATGACATGGCGCGTGGCTGAGGGGGCTGGGCGCGAGGGATGGGGCAGGTCGCAAAGTTAGGGTCCTAGGCTCTCACCCACGTGTTCCTCACATGAAGTTCAACAGTCTAGATTTCAGACTTATTGCTCAAAGATAAAGCTTTATTTAAAACTGATGGGAGTTGCCTCTGAACCCTTCTGCTTTTGAAGGTCCTTACTGTAATCACCCATCACCCTCTTAAAATATAGGCCTTTAGGCCTCTGAAGGACGTTACTATTTCATCACAATTGGTATAGCCTCTCAGTGTGTCTGGATTTTGCATATAATGATGATAATGATGATAATAATACTAATAATACTACTACTACTACTACCACTACTACTAATAATAATAATAATAGTTTTGTATTATTGTCATTTCGCAGCTGCAGATTTAGGCCTGCAGCAGACACGTCTTCGGAACAGTGACTCAGTGAACTCCTCAGGAACCGTGTTCAAAGCGTCAAAGCCATTCTCTCTAACTCAGGCAGAAGGCCCCATAATAATGTAATTCAAACTATTCAAAATAGCCTAATTTATATTGTCCAGTTTAACGCAGGCCTACATCAGCAGAATTAAAAACTGTCGCAATGTGTTTTCTGCTAAAATAGCCTACAATGTGACGTCAATAATTTACCAATTTACGAGTCCTATTGCGATTAGATTTTTTTATTATCATTATTATTATTTGTTATTGTAAAGTTTTTTTTTGTATAGGCTATTGCTATTTTCTAAACGGGAACAATAATATTGAATTTTGCTTATACGGAAAACATTTGGAAATCCTGCAGTTTTTTATTCTATTCATTTAAATTAGCCTATATTTTTAAAATAATATAAATAAATAAAAAAGACTATAATTTTGTGTTTACAAAATACAATCATATTTCCTGCCGAGAAGTGAAAGCATTAACTCTTTACGCATAACCGTCATGGTTAAGCCGTTCAGAAATTTAACTAAAATCAATATATCGATTCTCAATAGTTTAAATCACGTGGCTTGATTCCGCTTCCTACCTCGAGCGCACATACATGGTCTTTGTGTGAGCTCGTGTCGACAGTTAAGGCTGACCTGTAGCTCGTGGGGGTTATACCTTCCCTATTTCACTGGTATTTTATTTATTAAGCCACCATTGGTAGGCCTTGATTTCTCAACCCCAATTTTGTATTGTTTTATTTGACGTATAGAATATTTATCATCAATAAAATATTTTACGTACTATCACGGGTGCTCAGTTTTCAGGCAAATAATATTACCCGTCGGAAACACTTTTCTTACGTTTGTCTGGCACATAGTCTATAGGCGACTGAGTTTTTGTTTTTTTTTAATGAACAGCTCTGGCACGCGTACGCAGAGAGACTGATGGTGCCAGAGAAAAGATTGCCCAAAGTTTCATGCTAAAGTGCATTGCGTGCGTCATTAGCGCCACGGGTACGTAAATGCGTTAACAGAGCGCATTAGAGTCTTTGCATGTTTGACAAAAAAGGGAGATGAGTGACTCAAATAGGCTCTATTGATCACAGTGAAGCCTGGGCAGATGTTTAAAAATAAAAGCTAATAAACTAAACACAAAGTACACATTTAACTTTGAATTGTTTAAAAGAGAAATATAATGTAGCCTCTGGAATGTGAATCTTAATTATATACATTATTTTATGTTTCAGAATGTGATTTTCATTTTTGTCTCAGTTTGGTCTTCTCTAAAATGTTGGGCTAATATTTAACCAATACAGTTTTTATACACAGCTTATAAATGCACAGATAAACACAGAGTTAACTTTTTAAACGTCTTGAATAAAACACACACACAATACTGGGGATATAAGGTCAAGTATTATATATATATGATCATCAGAATTTAGTGCAAGGCAGAACAATTGAAAATATGCCATTAGCCTACCAAAAAGGAGATTATAGAGTAAATATTGAAGGAAGTAGAATTACTTGACAAAATATTGCAGTCACCAGACTTATCAGTGTAAGACAATGTTACACAATTGTGCTATTTGAAGAAAGCTGCATTAACACAGTTTGGATTCTGTACACATACATCATCTCATTTCATACATATAGTGGAATGAAGTAAAGAGTAAACTAACTCTTGGCCCGAGACTTAGTTCTGGCCTTTCCTTGTTATTCCTGACTCAGTTTCACAGCACATAGACAAAGGTGACATTTCCATTAATCATATCTCTTTATCAAGTGAAAATGCACAGTGGTCCAACTTCTTGAGCGTGCGTATCCTCTCAGGCACAGGTTGCTAAGTAACAGAAGGGGAGATGTATTGAGACGGAATAGTCAATCAATTCTCCTGTGAGCCGTATGTGCATATGTGAGTGCCGTTTGTCTTGGGATTGCAAAGCCCTATTGTTACCGGCATCCACAAACTCAGTTTTGGAGGGAACATTATGTATTTCATTTCGGAGGTCTCAATGAATGGGGATCTCAAACATGATTATTCAAGCACAAGATCCAACTTTGATTCATCTGTTTTCAACTTTTGATGTCACCTGGCCTTACATAAAACTGTATCATCATCCGTGTGTGTGTGTGTGTTTAACTCTTAGGCAGGTCAAATGCATATCCTCCTCCTTTTACTGTGGGTCCCCTGCATGGCTTTTTCCCACTGTCCAAAAACATGGATGTGTTAGGAATAATGATGACTCCAAACCAAAATGCCCCCTATGAGTGAGATGTCTGCATGTCACCACTGCGACTAACAGGCCTTGTCTTGGGTGTAAGATTTGAATTAGATTTTTTGTCTTACACAGAAGACCACTGCATTTTTTTCATTAACATGAACACTGACAATAAAAATCATAGTGAAGAGCAGAGAATCAATGAATGTAGTATTATGAATCAACAATCGTCCCAGGTTAGCAGATTGTCATAACTTGACACCACGATTGGATTTTTTTTTTATCGCCATATCACCACTTTACCCTGCCTTCGGCTCATAGTTGCAACCTCTGATGGCAATAAGTGGAAGAAGATGACAGAAACTATGACCACCCGAGTGTCTAGTATACTTACACCACAGACAAAATGCTTATTCGAAAAGCACAGTTTAACCTAAACTTCTCCCTGCATGTCGGCTCATTTCCCCCTCAGGTCTCCTTCATTGGGAGCTTGAGAAATATGCAGCTTTCATATACTCCATTGATTTTGCCCTGGAACAAAGACGGACAGAGAAAGATGGAGGCGAGCTGCATGGAGAAAACCAATGGCGAATATGCTTTTGTAAATGCCCCCATAGATCCTTGCATGTCGGGTAGAGGACAATGAGCGTTTAATTTAAATTTGTGTTAAGGGCAATTCAAATGTGGGAAAGTGCACGGCATAGAGCAACAGAGGTGGACAGAAAGCAACAGGGAATGGACGAGGTAGAGAAAGAGTGGTGCCGGTGTTAAGGTGATTAGTCTGGTGGGTTGGCGATAGAGAGAGTTGATCAATAACCTATTGATCTTCCATTGCGAGTGTCAAGGGGGTAGTGGGAAATAGAGGGAGGGTGAAAGGCAGGATAGTAAGGGAGTCGGTCCTAGCTTGACTTTTAAAAATCCTTTAGTCTGCGGATGATAAATAACCCATTAGATTGCTCGAAAAATCTGGGAAATTCATTTTGGACATGCACTTTTGCTTGATGTCAAATATTTCCTTGTTTTTCAAAAGTTAGATGGAGAAATCTTTCAAATAAGACTGCAAAGAAAGTAGTTGAAATAATTCCTGTAGGCAAAGGTGTGTGGAGAAACTTATTGAGCTCGATGCGGAGAAGTTACTTAGCGGACCATTACTTCAAAGAGTTCCTCTAGGCTGAAATATTCACTGGAGCAAGGCTCACTCAATACTTCCCCCCAAAGCCTTTTTAAAATGTTCTGCAATGGGTTTGTTAAATCAGATGACAAATGTGATGCAAACAATTCTCCGAAACTAGGGCTCAGGGCCGCACTATGTTACAAATTTACCGTTATGGCTATATCAGCAAACGCAATATCTAAATCACATACGCCTACATCAGGTGAGAGACGAAATATAATGCAATAATGAATTGAGTTGATTTGTGACCAATTAAAATGTCAGTTTAAATCTGCATTGCACTGCTTTAGTCATGGTTTAGTTTAGTTATGGTTTAGTTATGGTTTAGTTATGGTTTAGCCTGCAGTGACGCATCAGTTCTGGCTTGTTTAGTCCTTGTTGATTCCTGATTCATTTCAGGTTTATATGGCATGGCCCTAGTTGAGTCCTGGTTTAGTTCTGGTTTTTGACCTGCATGATTTATTTGTTAATGGTTATCTGCTAGAATTTAAATTCAATTGAACCATCCATGTCAAAATGTCGCATTCCAATATGAGATGTTTCTAATATTGCAGCCCGACTTCCACCGTTCTTTTTCACAGCACCATAAAGATAAATGTGACATCCGCAATAATCTGTCTACTGTGATTAAATACCAAACAAAGCCAGTGCAAATAATGAGGTTGTGACAAACACTGCTATTAAGGTTACAGTCCCTCGGGCCTCTTAACAACTGAAAACAGCCTGAAAAATTAATACAAGGAAGCAGTGCTAACAAATAACACACCTCGATGACACTCCAATGGCCATCTGCATAGTGTCTCTGCACATTGTGTGTATTGATAAGATGGTTTGTAGCTCCCTAGTGAAGCCTAATCTGCACCACTGGGGTCACAGGGAGAGGGTCACAACCTTGAAAATGCCCCACATTAAAGAATAGGAGCATTTCTGTAAGTCTTTAGGAGCAGCAAGTAGAGGAACAATTTATTTGTCTTCAAGATTGTTTGATTGTGATTATGAATACCATGATACCATGATTAATCATCTATCCAGCACACAAATTAGCAAAATTGTTGTTAACGTACCACTCATGCTGTGCAGTAAAAGTAAGCAGATCTATATAAACTATAACTATTTACCTATACGCTGTGTTTCCAGAATTGCTGGCTGTTTTTCTTACATTTATTATTATTATCATCATAACACTTTCAGTTATATGCCCTTTCACAAAAAAATCTATTCTGGTTACAATTTAAGCTCTTCACCACTAACCTAAATATTTGCTCTTAGTTGAACATGGCTTCAGCGTCCATACTGTACTTAAACCACCCTCTGTTTCTTCATAACTCACCTCTGGACACTGTGTTTTTGCTGATGTCAGGTGATTTGTTGACAGAGAATGATGAATTCTCCTTGCATCAGGGCCGCACTCTCAAATAGCCATTATCATTACTGATAGCTCTGACTTCAGGCTCATTTGGACAAATGGAGAGGGCATTCAGTACCGTGTGATATCTGTGACAGCAGTGTGTACATATAGTTAATGACAATAACACAGCCTCTCACTCCACAACATTCTTCATCGTGCTCCTGTTACATGATTTTCTCAAAATTTTCCCTCCCTGGCCATGACTTTCTCCTTCTCATGTCCTTGTTTGCTTTGTGCCACTTCTCTCCTTCTCCAGCCTGCCTCTACCCACAGAGCCCTGCCCCCACACTGCCACAGAGTCTCTCAAATTAATGTAAGGATATTGACAAGTGATGGACCTGAGAGGCATACATCATCAGGACAAGCAGGAGACTGGCCTAACCTGCTCTGCACACAAATAACTCTTAGTCCTTTACTGCTGTTGATGATAGTATCTCATAAAACATCTTGATTCGTCTAATCTACTTTTGAAAGTGACAGATAAAACTTTAATGGCTGCAACAAAATATATGGAATAAAAACTGGTATGATTAAATTATTATTTGTTTCATTTGTTTCATTTGTGGTATAATCCTTTTCTGTTAATGTCATACAGTTTCAACATTTTTAACCTGGATCATTTTCTAAGCCAATATATGTAACATACCTTATTTTTACCGCACTGTATATAAGACGTCCATCCATCCATTTTCTTCCGCTTGTCCGAAACTGGCTCGCGGAGGCAGCAGTCTAAGCAGGGAACTCCCGCCTTCGACCACCACCCGATCCACATTGCACCAGCCCTTTATGGTACC
>JAVQKC010184002.1:0-14502 GCA_036025475.1 Philypnodon macrostomus | reverse complement strand
GAAGCCTGTGTGTGTATGTGAAGCCTGTGTGTGTATGTGAAGCCTGTGTGTATGTGAAGCCTGTGTGTGTATGTGAAGCCTGTGTGTGTATGTGAAGCCTGTGTGTATGTGAAGCCTGTGTGTGTATGTGAAGCGTGTGAATGAGCTCAGACTTCAGTGGATTCTTTTTCCGGGAGCTTCCTCCACGGCGCCCATTCCGTATAAGGAGAATGCAGTCATTCCATGCCCCGCCAACCACCATCACCACCATCAAACACCTCAGTCACTCTGACACATCCAAATACTGGCAAGGTGGATGAGTTGTACTGCCCAAGGGCACAATTACAGAATAAACAAAGTGCCACCAGGAGTCTGTGTACCGTAGTTTGAGAACCCCTGAAATACTAAATCCCAGAGATGCTGTTGTTGTTTACCATTTAAAGCAGCTTTCTATACATCCGAACCTCTGGGTCCTTAATGGTATGTACAAGCACAATTCAACGGTAATGAGAAAAGCTTGTGTTAAATGGATCACGAGACTTGGACATTACTGTTGTGGGAATACAGACTGTAAACCTCTGCAGTTTTTTAAATGTCTGAGTTTTAGTTTGTGATAAAAAAATTAAAAAAACTTTACATAACCAAACCATTTCTCAGTGTGGACGGAGACAGGCTGTCCACAGATAATAAAGAAAGCAGATGTTGACATGGTTTGAACGCTACTGTGGGAATACAGGGTTCAGAGGAAGGCCCTATAGGATGAAGACTATCAGGGCTTGACATTAACACTAGCCGACCTGCCAAATGTGAGTAGATTTTAGTTTTTATCCCATTGAAACATTTTTCAATATATATATATATTCTAATGGACAAGACAACAGTTTATCTAAAATGTGCTGGTGTTGTATGTAATGCTCAACAAATGCACAGTATATTTGCAGGATAACTCAAACTATAGGTAAGATTGTGAGTATACTGTGCATAATCAAGAAAATATAGTTCTATCAAGTTCCCATTTTCTTCTATTGATCCTGTTTTCAAGCTGTAAAAAAATACAACAATGAACAGCTTTACCCAGTTTTTATCAAACAGCTGCTTCTACCGGTTAGATCAAGATTTTTACATTAACGTTATAACTTCAATAGTTCTCATTTCTTCTTGAAGCAGCAAAAGGTGTTTCAGTGCGGCTGGAGGAAGTATCAGTAAATCTCCCTCTTACAGACCTCCATTCATTCACCCTCTCTGCATCAGATCTACACTAAACTAAACTCAGTGGAAACAGTTTGAACAGAGGTGCCTTTGTCTGGGGTCAGGGGTCTCAGAGGTCTCAAAGGTTGCAGAGGTCGCAGGGGTCAGAGGTCAACAGCAGGAGCTTTACAGCTGTCTCATAACTCCTAATACCTTTCAGTGTCTGTATACGGCGGTACCACAAAAGGAGGCTGAGGTGAAGGAGATAGCTCTAGAGAGGTCAACAGTCTATAAACCTGCATGCACCTTCTATATTGATGTTTAAAAAGTTGAAAACCATAATTAATTTAAAGATCAAAACAATCAATATATCAACTTTTATTTGAATAGCACTTTACAACGGTCAAAACCAAACTGAAGTGCAATCTCTTGTCATGTTAATAATAACTCCCCCAGAGGTAAACTGGAATAAAGTATGAATATCAAATTATTTAAGAGACTAATGTTTTAGATCGGGGTGTCCAAATTATGGCCCGGGGGCCAAAAGAGGCCCGCAGAGCAATTTTTGGGGGCCTCAGGTTTACATATCAATTGACCCAAATTTTGACTCTACATAATACAATTAAACACAAGACATCTTAATACTTCTCTGTGTGGTTATAATATGGAGGGACACTAGGTGAAATATATGTGGCCAGAATACAGATACGACTGAAGGGGACTTCTAGTGAAAGGGACTCGGTCACCAAAGTGAATGGTCCTCCTCTGGAATCTCAGTGAAGTTTAGACACCCCTGTTCAATCTAACATGGCTGCCACCATCGTATATATCTGAACAATACAATACAAACTGTTCATAAAATAAATATGGACAGAAAATGAATGTAGTGTGAATTTTGTGGTGCAAAAGTATCTCCAATTGTGTTTCGTATTTTACTTTGCTGTTTGGTTACTCTATATGTGTAGTATGTATACCTCTGCTGCAGAGTTATCAGTCATATTTGGGCAACACTTTGAGTGGTATAGTTTGGAACATGCTGTATTTACAAACTTTGAACAATATTTTGACAGTACCTCATTCCAGGTCAGTTTGGTCTGTCTGACCAGAGAAACTCTAGACTCGGAGGAAAAGTCACAAAGAGGAAGGGTGCATATGGGTGTTTGCAAATAATGATCTACATAAATATTGCATTGTATAAATGTCAAACTATAGTGAGTAGAGCCATTGCATCAGTCATGAATAGACTCTGGTCCTAGTTTAGTGGAGGTAATTTTTTCCCCCTAATCTCTTCCAGGTCCATATTTTCTTTGCACAATAGGAGTGCTTTCCTTCAGTAGTCTTTGGTCCTGGTTTAGTGGTGTTAAGTAAATACAGTAGCAGTAGTTTGAGTGACAGCGGCTTCCTGTCTCCAGTCGCTGCTGGAGGACTCAGAGGAATGTGCCTTATATAATATCACAGAAGAAGAAAAAACAGAGCAGGGTGAAGCACAGGACGCAGAGGGAAAGGTGTGAGAAGGATTGGGTCAGAAGGTATCCCTAAATAAGAACCAATTAACACCAAAGTCCAAAGTAGCATCAAGCAGTCACTAAAACTAATCTAAGGCTCAGGAGATGGTGAGGCTATTAAGTCCTGATGACTAAACAAGCACTAAACCAGGGCTAAATATGGTCTTAACTGGGACTAAGCTAGGACTAAAACCACTACAAGAACAGGTCTAAATGAGGTCTAAACCAAGACTTAACCTCAACCAGCTTTAAAGACTAAACAAGGTAAACCAGTTCTAATCCAGTCCCAAATCCTACACCAAGACTAATTCAGAACTATGAAAATTGAGGGCCCAAAACATAGCAACATATGGGGCTTGAAATACCACTCTCTCCCTGTAGATGGAGTGATGAGCTACTGTATATTTAATTCAACTATTATGTTATCTTATGTGTGAAGGAAACTAACCATTTCTACAAACCTCATTGATTGATAATGTTTATAAAATACATGACGGGTCCAATGCTGACCTAAAACGTTCTCTTTAGTGATATCCCAGTTTTCTCCATGTCCGGACTGAATCATCAGTATTGCTGAATTCTTTCTTCTATCCCATGTAAGCAGACATAGACAGAGGGAGAATACGAACTGTATCTGTTTATTCAGAAGACAGTAAATCAGTGTTGACAAATGTTGACCCAACATTAAGTTAAAATGATGTAGGTCTATGTAAGGTGTTCACAGATGTTTCCTATAAGAGAGACCACGGCAGCCTTTAGAGAGTATGGCTACTGCATCCATTCTTGACAATACAAGCCACATATAAATTTTTTTTTACAGTACACTTATTTGATCTATATACAAATCCCAAACTGCACACAGACACTAAGCCGCTAAGCAGATGTAATGATGTAATGATGAGTTGTTGAACTCACGTAGGCTTTCCACAGATCTTACGGTGGTACCACTGTTTGCAGTTGGTGAAGTATTTCTTGTCCGTTCCTCTGATCTGCTGCATCGCACACACATTAGGACTGGAAGTAAAGAAAAGAAAAAGGTTAAAAAAAACACACACACACAAAAAAAGTGTGTAATAATTAACAATTGAAACTATTAATAAAAACGTCATACAGAAATACTAAAGACATGTCCAAAATGTGAACCGGGGGAATGTCATGGCAATTTGGATCTCAGCCTCTAAATGAAAAATCTGCTTTGGGCCTTTAAGTACTATTTAGCTATTTGAACATGCATTGAAACCAGTCCGATCTTCCCATTAATAACACTGAGTTACCTATATGGTAGTAATCTTAAAAGGACTGTCCCAATTTCTTAATGTGGTAACTCAAAGCAATGGGGCATAGTTATTTATTTGGCCATTGCAAGATATAATGGTCTTGAATGGAGAGCATTTACCCGTATACTAGAATAATCCTGGTTTGAGTCCAGGTCTGCTCACAACAGTACCACTGCGAGATAAGGACAATGCCGTGGTCCAGGCACGTCTGTAGCCTGAGATTGTAATCCAGTTTATTTTACATTAGCTTTAGTTTTGGCACTTGTTCTGTTTCTCATTGTTGTCTAATTACATCAAGCACATCTGTGATTTCTACTCTAGGGGAAATTATAGAGAAATGTATTTGTTTGATCCACCCAGGCATCTAAAAGTAAAAGTATTTTTTGTATTGTGCAATGCTTGAGTTCTGGGGTTTTATACATAAGATATATAAAATATATAACCAGTTCCATGTAAGTAAACCCCTTTATGTGCTCAAAACTTGCACTTATACTTGCACTGTCCCGTTAACACAATACAAAGTCAGTGTCTATTGAAAGTTACCTATTCTATCACTAATTACAGAGACAGTTTTTGGGAGAAATTTTTCTTTAGTTAATTAAAAAAGTGGTATTGTGCATAAAATCGTAATAATATGGGATACATGCAACACAGGAAAGTAATGCTCAAATCTAGTAGTCCATAGTATTTTTTCAATTTATTTTATTCATTTTTATTAAGAAACAGCGTCCATAGTATTTTAAATTAATATATATTAACAATCAACTAAACAAGAACTAATCTAAGCAAGGTCTGAGATAAACCAGGTCTAAACAGGACTCTAACCATTACATCCAGTTCCTTACCCCTGTTGGATCCCTCTGATATGATTAAACTAGAACTTAAATAGAAGATCTAAACCTCTGTTGGCACCCCATAAGCAGAACTATAACAAGTCTAAACCACTTAAACAGATGTAAACCACTTAAACAGATCTAAACCAGGACTTTAACCCAGTTCCTTACCCCTGTTGGCGCCCTCTGATGCGGCTGTGCTGTAGTACAGCTTGATACGGAGACCGGGCCTCACAGACCAACACAGCGGTCACTAAAACCAACACCAGCTTCATGTTCACGACTCCTCTCTGCTTCAGTCTCAGAGCTGAATGGAGCAGATGTGTTCAGAGCACCGGAGTTTAGGGGAGAACAGGGGGACGACCTGGGGAGGGAGGGACCTAATACTCCTCCTCTTTGGTCTTCAGTGGAAATCCTGCAAAAAGTAAAGGGCTTAGCAGCAAAATGAAACACTGCACTGATTTGACAAGACTTAAAAAATCTTTAGGAAACCAAATTCCCTAAAAATATTGAGGAAATGCATAGAATCTATTAGTGGTAATCGTCAACCCTGCAACTAATTGGCCAGTGTTCAAGATGTACTGCCTAAGGCTCATAGTCATTGCTTCGAGTCAAGTCTCTAGTCAAAAAAAAAATATGAGTAACTTTGGTGTCAGTTTGCAAGATTGCTGTAGACCTGGTGCATGCCAGATTGTACATTGCAGTTATTTCCACTTGAGTAATGTTATTATGTTAAGAAAACGTTTACTTAAATCCTTTCACCTCTGATAGACTTTAAAAAGTATACATTTAAGAATCACAGTTGACTGGAAAATGCAAAGCCAATTCATCTATTCATGTCAAATGACTTACATACACTTCAATGAGAATAAGGGATCTTTAATAACTGGCAAATGATAAATAAACTGTATATTGAGTTAGTTAGTTGAGGTCACTTAGTATTTTTGAGATGAATGTCCTTTCACAAAACTTTTTTCCACTAGTGCTGCTAATGATTATCGTTGTAGGTAATGGTGGATCCGTCCTGGGTCCCTTAACTATTTTTCAAAAGTGGGGTCTGATCCCTTGCGCATAGCGAAATAATTTCTCTGGGATTTTTTGTTAGCTGTGTTACATAAATGTAATAAATACCTCAGATCAGCTGATCACACCTGCATACACCAACCAATCAGAGGCCAGTTTACAAAGAACAAATGACAGACACCACAGTCAGCTCTCAGTCAAAAATACATCCAACGTGGCCCAACCAGTCCTGTAAGAAAAGAGTTTACTTGGACAAAATGAACTAATCTTGTAACTCTGAGTTTAACTTTACCCTGATGTGAACCAACGACAATCTCTATCCTTACGGAGTGTGCAACAAGATATGTAATTTTTCAAACATAATACAAATAATGACTTTTATTCTGGTGCTTTTCATGACACCCCAAAGCACTTTACAATGGAGTCTGTTATTCATTCACCCCACAGTCATAGTGGTTGTGGTACCTCTGTAGCCACATGCTGCCCTGGGGCAGATGGGCAGAGATGTGGCACCCATACTCTCCAACCACCACCAAACATCAACCATACATCCACATTCATACATAAGCAGATGGGTTAGTTGTATGTACATGGATTTGAAGTCCTTAGGGTATAGGACAACTACACTGACATACTTCTTCTCAGATGTTTAACAACAAATTATGAACGTACAATATACAAGAAAAAGTGCATATTTTGTGTTTATCTTAAGGAATAAAAAACACCCTCTACTCAAACACACCATGTTTTTAGATTTAAATGTCATTATACCATTTGTAGCTCTTTGGAAAAACCCAGTGTGCTACATAAGAGTAAACAGTAAACAGTTTCACATCAGAGGAGTGGGTCGGACGAGGGGAAAGTATTTGAGAGGTAAACACAGAGTCATTACCGTCGCTTCAGGAAGTGTCTGTTTATGAGATGTGATACTCAATACTGTTGAAACAACATCTACACAACATCACCACAGAGCTCTACAGCAGAGAGCAGGACAAAGTAAATGAGCTCAGTGGCAGGTCTGACCCTTCTTATCCATAGTCCCACACACAAGCCTCAGCATTCAGGATACTCTCACAGGGTACTGAAAACTGAAAACACACTTTCTTTCCAAAATTAAAAGGCAAGGGTATATGACCATGGTTATATGTGATATGATACATATGGCAATGACAGATGTTCTTGATCATTTTTTGTTCATCCATCTTCTGCATTTATCCCCCTTAGGTGTTTTGATCTGGTCATAGATGGTCAGACATAGTGGAACACTGTCAATATTCTTTAGATCTAGGCCTAGTCTTTTGGTTTTTACCAGAACACTTTTTTTTTTTTTTATAAAAACAAATAAAAAGAATAAATAAATAAATACATAAGTCTGAATAAATAAATAAACAAATAAATAAATAAATAAACTGTACATTATAAGGGATGACCTCATAATAACCATCACCTCAAAACTAAAACTAAAAGGTTGTGTCCTAGCCTGCATATTTTAGGCTTAATAACATACACTTAACCCTTACATAAGTCGATGGTGACCCAGTGACCTACTTTGCCATCTCTAATAACTGTATTTTGGTAATTTGTCCCTTCTGTTCGTCCACAGGCTCAGCCACAAATATTTTCCACTTTTAAACATTTTACTGAGGAAGAGTCAGAGGTCACAGTAAGAATTCAGTGGCACTAAGCTGTTAACCTGTTAGCCGCTAGCCGCTAAGAGCTACATCCAGAGACTACTAACAAAGGCATTAAGAATGGGATTTAGAGATGTTTTAAATGAAAAAGGATGAACAAAACTATTATAGGTAACAATGGGCCATAGAGTGTAAAAGCAGTTTGTTACCACACATAATACACAACATAGTTTATGTTCAGCCTGTGTCGAGGTAGTTTGATCTGTTCCATAACAAAGTTCAGCAGGTATAGATTTTAGATTGAAATAATAAGATTTCTGAGCATTATTTTGTGAACCACAAGGTGTTGATGCTACTATACATTTACAACTGTGCAAACCTTGAACTTAAACAGGTGCATCTCAGTAAATTACAACTGTGCACACATTGTATTTCAGCAGTTTAATTTAAAGTGAAATCTGTTGATAACCTGTTGCCACCTTTTGGGTGGCACAGTGGTTAGCACTCTTGCCTCACAGTAAGAGGGTCCTGGGTTCGATTCCTGGACTGGGTAGTCAGGATTCTTCTGTGTGGTTTCTGTAGGGTTCATCTGGGCACTCCAATTTCCACTACCACTAAAAACATGTACAATAGGTTCCCACCTGTTGGGGCCAGATTAAAAAAAACAACCACAAACATTTCAACACCACAGTCACTTTGCAGAGACTTGTGAGCATTGTCCTGGTGAAACAGGACCTTTATCCACGTTCACAAAGTCTCTAAAGTATTACTTATATATATCCTGTAAGTATGGGACAGTTTATCCGGCCCAGATTACTCAAATGATTAGACAAAACAATGACATTAACAAACTGTACAGGTTTCTTGGTAAAGGAGGCAGAAGTTGAGTGAATTCCAACTTAATTTCTATAAAGGAAAGACAGTGTCCTCTGGTGGCCGATAAGGGTTTTTACAGTCACCACAACCAAAAATGTTTTAGGAAATGAACCTCCCTACAATACAGTGCTGTTACTTCTCATATCTCAATTAGAGTTTCATTTGTCAAATGAAACTCTGTCCGTAATTGTTGAAACATTTTACCAAAGCTTCCTATTCATAAGTGTGACCTATTGTAGCGTTAACTCCCCTGTAATGTCCTCTTCCCACGTTTTCTGAACATTTAGTTTCATAGTGATGAGGTTAAAGCCTTTCTTTTGTACAGCATCTCGTCAGTGGAAACTTGTGATCCTCATGTTTTTGTTGAATGAAACTGTAGCTGACACTTGAGCCAAGCTCCGCCCCCTTCACCTGCTCAGGTATCACTTACCTGTGCTGCATTCAGGAAACATGGTAAAAACATGACCCTATTGTACTACTGATCGAAATCACAAAGATAAAAATTAAATCCACTTCAGTTTTCATTTGATTTAATTCAAGGTGCATTTCACTGATTTGGCATTCTTCTTCTAAATCTTCTTTTTTCTACAAAAATAAAAAAAAAAAAAAAAAAATCCAGTTTTTCCAGATTCTCTTGACGTCAGTGCATTTCAGGTAAATAATGGGTGCAGAGATTCTCTATGGAGGAAGAAGAGCCACTCTGTTGAAAACATCTCCATTCTGGGTGGTTTATGTATTGTTTGGGGGATATAAATATTCACTATAAAAGTATTCCATAAAAAAATACCAAAAAATTTAAAAGAATCAAATGTTACTGGATTTTTTACACTTTTACTTCAACTACTGCTACTGCCTGCCCGCAAACCTGGACACAGACAAGACGTTGAGGTAAGTGCACCCACATAAGCCAAAGCCACAATCTTAAAGTATAACATTTAGATTTTTTTTTACTATGATTTAGACGTGGGTCCCGTCATTTTAATAACAGCAATTCAATTATACATAAAGCCATCCATCTTTAATTGTTAACCTGTACTGTTTTGGTTAATTTGACACCACAGCCCCGGGCCCTCCTTTTCCTGTTCGAGTGAGCGCTCTGACGTCCCACTCCTATCTTTTACAGTGAAGACAATACAACCTTTTCTCCTCCATCTGTCTCTATTCATCCTCCTCACATCACACTTCTGTCCTGGACTCTCCTGTGGCGTCCAACAATCTGTTTTTACACTTTTATAGTCACATTTGTACTTTCTAGTTTTTTCATTTAAGAAGTAATTCTTCCTTCCTGTTCTTTCTTTCATTTGTATTTGTATATTTCTGGCTTCATCTTTCTTTTGAGTGTCTGAGCTAACTTATGGAGCCCAATTTCAAGTTTTCAAGTTTTGCAACAAAACAGTAATTGTGATCTTTTGTATTAATTTTGGGAGGCATCAGGGGTTTGTTTTGAGGCACATTAGTTTTTATTTCTGGGCAGTTTTGGGAATACTTCTTTTGTAGGTTTTACTACAGGTTGGAGATATTTTAGGTGATTTTTAGGGCTTTTTTAGGATTATTTTTGGGGCAGCAAAATGCCTGTGCAGATCCCTGATGACCGGGACTTCTCCTCATTCAAAGACCAGTGTCTGAATCCTGACGGATGGGTCCCAAAGTACAACAAGAACAACATCACAGTGTGGTGTCGATCCGAGGAGAGTGCCACCGTGCAGAAAATCAAGGTAAACACAACCAGACAACTACACAACAAAGTACTTAAAATGAGTTTCTGTTTATATTACTACTACTAGAGACACTACCTGCTTGGTCCTTGTTTTTACATAAAGTTGTTCAATCTACTAATGACATTTTGTGAGAAAACCATTCAAAAATCATCTAGAACTTTAAGGGCTTTGAATATCCCATCACACTGGCTCACTTGCTGGTGGTCTACAGAGCTTGTCAATACCAAATCAAAAACCTTAAAATGTCTGTCTCTGTCAGCTTCTGCATAGTCTCGGAAAACGCAACAGGTGGAATGAGAAAAATTGGGCCTGAGGCAGAAACAGCATAGGCATTGTGTCTTGGCCTGGTTTAGACCTGTTTTAGACCTGTTTTGTCCCTGGTTTAGACCTGATCTTCAGTATTTCGTACATATTTAATGCTGAAGGAGAAATGGCTCAGTGCTTCAGAAAGAGCTCCTCAATTATTTAACCTATTCTCATCTCAGGCTCAAACCAGAATAAATCCACAGGGGTCTATGGGGCAGGACCTGTTTGTGCTGGTCTTCACTTCCAGGAAAAGTCATTACCCAGAAACGAGTAATGCAAATTTAAACATCTTAATTTCAACAGCAGTTGACATATGGCGTGTAACTAGAAACCACACAATAGAATTTGACAAGATATTCTTATAAAATGCTCACATTAATGGATTAGATACTGAGATTTGAGCTATTCACATGTTTATGGCTAGGCTATAGGTCTTAAAGTGTACCTCTTGAGACAGTAACATAATATAGGCCTGTACAGTATGTGTGCATTTAGCCAAATAACCTGCCTTCTCCACAAGTCAGTGGTGTAAGATATTTTTATACCTTTTTTGCTTCATACCTGTTTAGTCCAATTTAGTTCTGGTTGGTTTAGTCATGGACCACTGTTTAGACACAGTTTATACCCTTTTTAGTTCCAGCTTAAACCTTATTTAGGTCTATTGTAGTGCTTTAGACCTTGTTTGGAGCTAGTTTAGAACTGGTTATGTCCTGTTTTTAGAGCTGGTTGGGACCTGGTTTGGGCCCCAGTTCATTTGCACTGACTGATGTTATGCCCCTGTTCTGTGTGTGTGTCAGCGGAGAAGCTGCCGTTTCTCAGGTTTCTACAGTTTCCATTGAATCTTTCAGGTCTGACTGTACACTGACATCGACACACTAACCTCCATTCCCCAGACGAAACACATCCAATTAGACCACACTCCCAAAACGTGACTTTACTTTGTGTTACTTTGCTCTAGTCTGTTTTCAGTAGAATTCCAAAGTACTAATAATTAAATGTGATGTACGAAAGACAACAACTTTTTAGCACTGACCAAAGTGTACGACTCAAGCTTTGTGTCAGTGCCAAACCTGGATAAATGGAGAGATGAATGTGGAGATTACTGAAAAAATTATAATTAATGAATAATTATTCCATTCTAACTGGACAAGGGCTGCACTATTCTGAAAACATATCCAATTGAAATTTAGAAAAATATTGTGATATTGTTTTTAAAACCCAGATTCAATTCACAACAAATTTTAAATCTGTCTGGCACGTGAAATAAGACTAAAATATTAACTGTTAAACTGTTAAAAAAGAGATGATTGATGTTTGTAGAGGATACATTCACAGTTTAGCAGGTTTTACATATATTTTGCTTTGTACAGAAGATTTGAGATTTCCATAAAACTTGTGAAAAAGTGCTACCATTAAAATTGTGATTTCGATTTGACTGAGATTAACTGTGCAGCTCTACAACTGTTTTAAATATATACTCTACTGCCATGGAGACCAGGGGCCCTATATGTAGTGTGACGCTCTCTCAAAACAACAGACACCTCCTGCACAATCAACACGAGCAGTTAGCAATAGAAAACACAATTGGAGAGATATATGCATCAGAAGAATTACACTTTTAGTTTTTCGGTTCATAAATTGTGCAATAATCACCATCTAGAGGTCAAAGTTACACAGTGTTGGTTTAAGTTTTTCTAAAAGCCTATTTCTTGTACATTGTACCTAAAGCCAAAGGTGTTGTCTGCTCCTAAACACTTCTGAAAGGTATACTCAATCATGAATAACTGAGTAAATGAAAACAAAGGTAACCAAATAATTAATTAAAGGTCAACTAATACAAGACAAACAAACGCTTTCACACCTCATAATCCACAGGTCTAACAGTTTACCAAGAATTCCAGAGAATCCACTCCAGAACCACCAGTTGACTTTCACTACATTCACCGCAGTCACAGTAGATCTGAACGGACACTCTGGATTAAAGATAACCCTTTAGTGAATGAGGCCTTGTCTTTTCTCTCACCGTGGCTCCACTCACAGACGAAACCATAAATGTTTAACAGGAAACAGGCCGGTGCTGATTGAGTTACACTGAGTTTGAACGTGAAACCGTGCGGAGCTAGCATCATTAGCATTAGCGTTACTTCAGTGGAAAAGCCAGGTCACAGCACACACTCTTTCCACTGCCAAACAAACACCACACAACACAAGATTCAAGGAGGAAACCGGCTCATTAATAATGTACGGGGGCTCAGAGGGACATTAGAAGGACCATTAGTGATATGACCTCATCCTCTCAACAGGTTAGCGTGTAACAGTGTCTGTGCAAAGCTTCTCAAAGAAACACCTCAGGAAATATGGCTAACCCAGGTCTGAACCAAGAGATAACAAGTAATTAATGTAAAACTGAAACTTTGACCATATCTGAACTGAACAGGGTCGATATCAGGAACAATGCATAAACTATAGGCCTTAACCAGGATTCAACCAGATCTGGCAAAAGGTTTAACCTAAATCAAAATATGAACAGCAAAATACTTCCACTAGAAAGACCCCAAGTACCACTAGTGACACCTGCACCACAGTTTGAGAACCACTGCAAGGATCGCCCTTTCTTAGCAAAAATACCACATTGTCCCACTTTGCCCCACTTTATGTCCCGCTTTTGGGCTTTTATGATCTGTTCTCCCTGACCCTGACCCTGACCCTGACCCTTACAGTCAGACCTGTCCTTCTGATTTACTGTAGTGCTAAATATGAGACTCTGTGCATTTTTATTGTGTGTTAGTGGAGCAGCTCCAGTTTCTCAGGTTTCTACTGAATTTTTCAGATCTGACATTCCTTTGCGCTTGAACACAGTGACTTCTATCTCACAGACTCAACAAGAGGAAGGAAGAGTGATGTGGTTCATTTGGGTGGTTCTACAATTTTCATATATCAGACCATTCAATTTAGATCTGGTTTATACTTGGTTCAGTCCTGGTTTAGTCATGATTGACCTGAATTAGTCCTGATATTGACCTGATTTGGTCTTTGTTTGGTCCTGATTTATTCAGGGACTCACAGTGGGTCCCTCTACCTCATTTGCACTGGCTACGATGTTACGCCCCTGGGAATACAGTCCACTTTACTAAACAAACCTGAATGTTGTACTTTATGTTGTACATTCTATGTTTGATTTCAGATGAGAATAGTCTGTAAAGATGTGACAGCAGAGACCCTCTATGACGTCCTCCATGACACCAGCTACAGAAAGAAGTGGGACACCAATATGATTGACACATATGACATCGGGCGCCTCACTGTGAACGCAGACGTGGGATACTACTCCTGTGAGTGAAAAAGTATTCTGAAAAGTAATGCAATATAAAGGCTTACAAGAACACAAGTATTACTACAATAAATACATGAATTCTCACTAGTAGTATTGAAGATGATAATGAAAGTATTTGGATGTTTGACTACTGCTAGTACTGTTGTCAAACCCGTCCCAAACCGTGGACTTATGTGTTGGTACTGTCCTGAGTTTTATTTGGTTTTTATGTATATAATTCAGAGATTATTTGATCAGTATCATATTGTTCTGCCATTGGAAATACAACTGTAATCGTTTGCTTTGAAGGGAGGTGTCCAATCCCGCTGAAGAACAGAGACTTTGTAACAATGAGATCCTGGCTGCCTTTGGGAAATGACTACCTCATCATCAACTACTCTGTCAAACACCCAGTAAGTGAGATCCCACTGCAGCCACTGGCCCACACAAAACTGGTGACATTTTATAATAACTACACACTATTATGCATTCGTTAAGTATTACTAAAGTGTTAGTGGAAGGTTTATTCATTTACAAAGCATTAACAACACTATTGAGTCATAAATAGTGTTGTTAATGTTCAATTATTGTTATTTGTTAATATATTTATTAACATTATTACTGCTATATAGAGGTGAGCTATTCTAAAGTGTTATTCAAAAACTTTAGGATATTAAAATACTGATCTTTTGTTTTGACACAAAATTTAATTTAATTTAATTTAATTTAATTTAATTTAATTTAATTTAATTTTATTTTATTTTATTTTATTTTATTTTATTTTATTTTATTTTATTTTATTTTATTTTATTTTATTTTATTTTATTTTATTTTATTTTATTTTATTTTATTT
>JAVQKC010183980.1:0-11768 GCA_036025475.1 Philypnodon macrostomus | reverse complement strand
CCAGACCTGGACTAAAGCATCCGACAACTCCTGGACAGTCTGTGGTGCAACGTGGCGTTGGTGGATGGAGCGAGTCCCAGATGTTTTAATCTGTGTTTTTGAACTGGTCTTGGTCTGGGTGGTCTGGGGTCTAGGTGGTCTTCTGGGTCTTCTGGGTCTTCTGGGTTTGGTCTCTGACACTAAAAGTCTTGGTTTTGGTCTTGGTTCACTCTGGTTTCAGACAGATCTGGGTCTCAGACTACTGTGGTCTCAGATAGTCCGGTCTTGACTACAACACAACTAATGTGCTATGTGCAAAGTACATGTTTCACATGATGCCCATACGATGTGGACTAAAATGTAGTAACAAAAACAAAACAAAAGACTCATTCGCATTGTGCCTAGAATGTTTGTAGTAATTGGGATCTAAGGTACATTAAAGATGGTCCAATTATGCAAAATGAGAAAAGAGAAATGTATTTGTTGTGTCCATTCTTGCATGGTGGAGAGTCGTTTCATTTTTTAAATGCTCAAAGCACTTGTATTCACTTTTCTACCCCACCTCAGTACTACACTAATATACTATATATTGTTCGTATTAGTGGAGTGGGCATGGCCAGCAGGAGAACAAGAACCTTAAATAGACTTGAACCTAGCTTTTTCTGAAAAAGCAAAAACCTAAAAAAAAAAAAAAAAAAAAGTTCTCAAAGAGTTCTTAAATGTAAAATGACAATCTAGAAATAGTAATAAAGCTTGAAAATATACACATAAGATGGGCCCTTTCAAGATGCATTTCACTGTACTTGAATTGGCTAATGTATAATCACTAATATGACCCTGTTCTGTTCTTCAGCAAAACTCAGCTACTATTGGTCAGTGGTATTCCACAATGTCTGATCTCGTTACAGGGGATGAACTAAAGTAAAGTATGACATATTTTCTCTTTTACATCATAGAACAGGCCAAACAATGCATTTTTTTATTCTCTAAAAAGATGTACAGACTACACCTTTAACAAGTACAGAACAGACTAACTAATGTCTTGCCCATTATATGATAGAAATGGTTGTGGGGCACTTCCACTTGGACTCAATAGCGAGCTCTGATTAGACATAGGTCTCTTTAAGACACGACCAAACCACAAAAACCTCTAACCACTTTGAAAATATAAACAAAGCCTTGAAACCATCACAGCCAAACACACATCTTCTCCAATCAGATATGTTGTTAAAGGTGATAGAAACAACAGCCCTTCCTAAAGAGGAGTAGTTTGCCCCTATTTGTCACATCACTTATAGGTGAATCTGTTATCAGCTCTTGAAGAGGACGAGGACTATAGCTCAACATAATGAATTACTCAAATGTGTCAATCAAACCAAGTTTGAGAAAAGAACATTAGAACCTGTTATAAAGGTGATTTTGCAGAATATATGACCTTTAAATTATTTCTGCCAGTCTCCACCTGTTTAAACATCATTTTATTTATATATGTTTACCTTTTCCCAAGGGCACAAGTGACTGGAGCCCATCTATGTTGTACTCCTTAGGCAGAGTACACGCTGAACAATGGCTGACACAGATATTTCAAACGGCTGTTCTATACCTTCTTTCTACAGCTTGCTGAAGGTGACGCACAATCAATATAGTTCACAAATGTATGAATGTCCAGAGCTTATTTTGTCCACTCTGAGCAGTAGGACTAATGGCTTGTCCCACCGGGTCCTAGCAAGCTGTCTGTGATAGTGAAAATGTACAATAAAACAGGCAACAATTGTGTTCTACTGTAGTGAACTAAAAATACTAGGTTTGGATTTTAGGAGCTTGGATACTAAACATTCTAATTCATCTTACTGAAATGGTCGCAATTAGCAAATTGCTCAGGCAACAATATAATATCCTCTGCATAAAATGTATTGTTAAAAAACGTACTTTGCTTCACATCCACAAACATGTTCTGACAGGCATGTGATTCTTGTGGAAGTTTAAACAGTTATTATTGTATTACTCTTTCAAGTGTTAATGCTGACAGACAGGTGTAAAAAGTGCTGTGAACTCAATCTTGGTTTTTAAAAACGATATCGCAAATGTAATCACAATCCGAATGCTGCCCAAGGAAGACGGAATGCGGATCTGGACGTGAACAGAATCAATTCCAAAAGCTTGAAAAAGTGACATATGCCCCCTCTAAATGTAAAATGCAATAATATTCTTGAAAGGGAAGGCAATTTTAATATACAGTTTATTCTTTTCATTTTTCCAAATCCCACTCTTGGCACAGACTGACTGACTTATTTCCGTATGTCCTCCAGCTAGTGTCAGGATGAAAACGTGACCTCTTCTTTAAAGCTGACCCTTTCATTTTGCAGATAGAACAGGTTCTCCTCCTCTGCTCTTAAGGACTTAGCTGCGACCTTTTGGTATTTCTGTTTGCATTTTTAAGTCTGTCCCGGACTCTTAACACCTCACAAAATCCTTCTGTGTAACCTTTCCTTAAGCTATTAAGTTTTATGTCTCAATAGACGCATGCATCAGTGGCCAACATTAACTTTTAGATCGTACATTTACATTAAGTTATATTAGGTATGGAACATCGAAATTAATAACCGCATATATGCATTTTTCCATAACCGATTTTTAATTCTGGGTGGAGCGTTACTATGTGGATGGAGTAGCTTGCAGCACTGTATGTTTTGAAGAAGTTGATGGTCACATTATGCCATAGGTCTTCAGTGACGTTGAGAAGAACTAGCTATTGGATCTATTTGAATGGCTTTTTGGCTAAATAATTATGAATACTGACCACTTTTGCAAGACGTTTCAGTAGTAACTAGCACAGGGGTGTCCAAACTATTGGCTAAAATTTACTCCTCAATTGGCCCAAATGATAATATAGAGGTAGGCCTACGGATACAACCAAAGAGAACTTTTGGTGAAGAAAAACCGGCCACCTCATCGAGTGGCCGTCCTCTGTATTATTTTTTTACAATGTGGCCCTTAGTGAAAAAAGCTGGAGACCCCTGAACCTTTTGTTTGATTGAATGAAGTTATGAGGGTGGGCTACATTTGAGCCTTGGATACCAGGGAGATCTTGTGCTCATGGATACCAAATTCTGGTTGGAGGTCAAGAGAAACCTCTGCAGGATTTTAGCAGTCCAAGGACAGCTGCAGACCACAGTGTGTTTTGACATCCACCATACTAGTTTTTCACTTTAAGTTCATGATTATGATCCAGACACAGGAGATCACAAGCCAGTGTTCTCAAGCTCAGTTCCTCGAAATGCATGTCACAGCGCACTTGGAAGCAGATGGTTTGATTTACTGTGGTGACCTCTGCCAAATGGAAAGACGAATTATGAATTTGCTATTCTATTATTAATAAAAAAATTACAAAATAAATAAATTCAATCAGAGAATCCAATAATTACGCCAATGGAATTTATAATGGCCTTCGAAAATGTTCCAAAACAGTTAAAAGAAGACCAAAAACGTGTCTTGATTGATTTTTGTATACATATAGGTCATTGCTTTCTGGTTTCTTTGTCTATCCAGAGTTGCATTCAGAAATGAACATATGATTACATTTACCCACATATATCACATAGATCATCTTAAAACAGTCCTTAATTCGATGCAGATGTTTTATTAAAACTAAATTATGCTTAAACATGCATTTCTTCAGGTTCATACGTATATATCAATAAAAACACCCCCCTTGGCACTTCTTACCTCAAGGTCAAACCTGTCATTACCATTGTAGCCTCTTTCCTGTTTAATAACCCTGGTGGTTTTTGCATGGATAATACATGAGCTTGGTGTGTCCCGCTCCACAGACCCTGCTGCGTGACGGGAAGAGAGAAAGCACCGTCAGCACCCTGTACCTGTCTCCCACCAACATCGAGTCGGGTCAGCAGATCACCTGCCGGGCATCCAACAAGGCGGCCCCCAACGGAAAGGACGCCACGGTCACCATAGACATCCAACGTAAGTCTACCTCACGCATGTAATGACTTCAAAGACTGGGATTAGGTTAAGATTGCTGTAAAATCAGAGAGGTCACACTCTCAGAGGTTAAAGAGTCAATGTCTAGCCAATTATAGCTACAAAAGCATAGAAGCAGCGCAAGAAACTAAGATATTGCATGTTGCAAGAGAAGGGAAGCTGAAGCCAGGGGTGGGCGATATGGTGATAAAAGATCAAATCGTGATATGAAATTATGAGGATCTGATATAAAAGGAAAATAAATAGTATTATCTGATAGTAGAATTTTAAGTTAAAAGGGTTTTATGAAAACATTGATAGTCTTCTGTGAACGACCAAATACAAAGCTTATTAAAATCATGATCAAATCAAAATCATGCTATTATTATATTGGCTAAAATCATAATACTATATTTTTACCCACACCCAGCTAAAGCCCTTTTGGGCTTTAGCTGGGTGTGACAAGTTAGAATGACAATTCTAACCCACAATTGTGAAGATTGCTACATTAAAGGGGATATATATACAGGATTTTCAGCAAAAATAACATTAAATAACATTTATTTCACATTTTTGTATGTGTAGCACTCTTACTGGGCCTCTGTGGTTGCGTCAGTAAACATGTAACACTTTCTATTGTGGAGGTGGAGGGTGAGACTGATCTTAAGTTCTTATGTTAGATGTTGTGTCCTTGCACTTTATCTTCAAAGTCATGTAATTGACTGTTGTTTTGCCTTCTAGGTCTCTGCAATCAACTTTCACATTAAGAATTTGAAATGCAAGGAATGAAACAGTCCTTCAGAACCCATTTGAGAACCCACAAATACAAAACAAAATCCTGCTGATTTAAATTCAGTTTAGTCCGCAAGGTTGTAGACCTAATAGCACTCCAGGGATTTATTTTCATTATTGTTTTCCCTACAGTTACATATATGACACTGTAGAACATGGAGTGTATAGCTTAGGTGGTATTAGGTTGCATTTACGCAGTACAGCAACAAACTACAGTAGCCATGGAGGGACACACTACTAAAACCCAGTGGCAATAATTGTGATTATGGTTGCTTGTTGAAAAGGAAATTAATTTCTCTCCTACAACAGTACTCAGTTTGTCCTCTTCGGGCCCCTGTAAAATCAAGAATGAGGTAGTAATTGAAATGAAGTAATTATTCTAACAAAAATGTTTTGGGAATAGGAAATAGAGAAAAGGAAATGAAAAATGCTGTGTGTGATGGAACATTCATTCATTCTGTTAGGGCTCGTGGATGATCCGAGCCTAACTATGAGCCTTCTGAGGGGTACACCCTGGACATTGGTTAGACACAGGGCCTTCAAAATGACATCCATGGACAGACAAGCTCACATTCATTCACCAGGAGCAATTTAGACCAATTTTCCTAATAACACTACAGTATGACATGAGAGAACTCATGACTTTAAAAAACATATTATTTAATGTAATAATTATCTTACAAGGTTAGACCTGATACATTCATCGCCTTATCCTGAAGACTAAACTGCACACTGACTCCCTGCCAACAATAATTCACAGTAGAATCCAATTCCTTCACGCTTCGTTCTCAGCCCCATTCACTTTCAGACCAAACGGGGTCTCTCTATGAATAATTAAATTGTCAGATGATATTATTTGATCAAAAAAAAAACTATTTGCCTCAAGTTATGGATTTGGGGCGCCCGGCTCCGGCATTCCCTCACAGCTCCCTTCAAAGCTATTAAGTATGACTAATAAAGCAGAAAATGCTCTTCACACATGCATTTCTCCTGACAGATCTATTGCATTCTCCTTTACCGCTTGGGTCTCACCGTCCGGAATGAATAGCGCTTATAAGGTAGAGCCGTGAGAGGGCTGAGACGCCGAAGCGGAGTGATTAACTGCTTATTGTAAAGAAGGCACTAAATCCTATTGTCATGCAAAACAATGGAGCCAGGCAGTCGGAGTGTTATTTTTGCCGCAAGGAAGTCGGGAGTTGAAAAACATGTATTGGGATTACCTCTGCCTTCATTGTACAATGGAACAAGTCAACCAAGGTTTCGATATATATGTTTTCAGTGTGAAAATAGATAGGTAAGGTATTATGAGAGAGGCCATGGATGTACAGTACCAACAGATCAGGACCATTGTAGGATATTAAAAGGTGAAGACTTGACAAAGAGAGAGTAAGTTGTCAAACTTGTCAAAGCTGAAATGGTAAAAGGAGCATTGACATTTGTGGACGTAGGAAGACAATACGTACTATAGGGACGGCCACATAGAAAAAAAAGTATATACACTAATCTCTGTGAAATGAAAACCACACAGAACAGATCACTGAGCCCAAAATTCCTGAGTTTTTGTTTATATCCATTAGGGCTCAATTAATGTGCTCAAGGGCATTATTTATAAATTAATTATTATTCATTGTAGATGCACCAAAATCCATCCAATTTGGTGTCTTCATGATATTTACCTGACAAATTATTTGCCAAATATTTTTTGAGATACAGACGCACATTGAGCCAATTCCACAGTATTGTCCTTTAAACTTATAGTACCATATTTTCAGTTTGGTAGATCATGTTTTCACCATAACACAGAATAACAATTCTGACCATGAAACTATAATGCCTCACTGTAATTTGAATCACTCCCACTGAATGTTAAATTAATGGCTCACAAAATGGGTACATATTTTAGCCCTTGATATATTACAGAGGACTTTTGAGACGATTCAGAGACTAGTGTCTGTCAATGTCAGTCTCAACAATAAAGCACTCTTGAACTTAATAGACTACTGCCAAGCACAACTGTACCATTTGTATAACTTTTAGGACCCAATAACCTCTGTTAGCATCTATGCTAATCGCTTATGCTTAGCATTAGCATCTTCAATATACAACAAAAAATCCATCAAGAATGACTAGTATTATTTCTTTCTCCTTTCCCTCTTCATCTCTTTCTTTTAGTGAGTAGCAAGATGGCCACTGTTTATTTCAATATATTTTGCTCAGTGGCGCATGGGGTCAGAAATGTTTTTTACTTCTGCGTTATGTAGGCCGCCATTTCAGTTTTCTGTTTTGGGCCCAACATGCACAGTCGATGCCTATCATGACAAGGACAATTTTAACAGAAAAGAGTCTATGGTGAGAAAATAGAGAATAAACACCACTACATCCAACCATTTTGGAAGGCATTTCTTTTTGCATTGTGGTTAATGGGGAAAAAAATCCTTTTTGGGCCCACGGAAATTTCTCGCTGTAG
This sequence comes from Philypnodon macrostomus, assembly GCA_036025475.1. Lineage (NCBI taxonomy): Eukaryota > Metazoa > Chordata > Actinopteri > Gobiiformes > Eleotridae > Philypnodon > Philypnodon macrostomus. The sequence goes on along the minus strand of JAVQKC010183980.1, from coordinate 4,552 downwards.
TACCACCAAGAGGCCACTACGCAGATTGGCACCAAGGCAGAGGGGGTGGGGCCTTATCTGGATATTATTATAGATCCATGGTACACAAGTACAGCCACACTCCCTCATCACTTCCTCATCTACGCAGCAGGCTAACCAATAACAGATGGAGCTACCTCCACCAGCCAATAAATTTGGCCCCATAGAGTCCCAGGTTTATTTTTTTCTTGCCCACTACGCTTAATTTATATTGTTCTAATGGACAGTAAAGGCTATTTTGAGTTGTATATAAAAATGATATGTTGGTTGGGCTGAGTAACAATGGTTTGAATTACTGTAGAACCACTCAAAGTTTTCATCTGTGAGACAATTTAAACATATACAGTATCTGTTTTGAAATGTTTTAACCTGCATGTGTGATGATAAACTATAGATACAGGAAATGCAATCATAAACAATATAGGCTTTTACATTATAACTATCAGCAGAGTGGTACTTAAAAATGTGCAAACAACTTTATTTTTGTTCAGTTGGATTTGGGAGCGCTCCATACTTTTCCAACTCCATAAAATCCTCATTGAAATGTGCCGATCTGGTGGAAACAGCCGATCCGCCGTGCCATTAGCTCTTCACATTAACATTAGCAGAAATCCTCCCCAGAGTCGCACTGATGCCAAACGCTTTGTTCCACTGCCGTATACAGCCGAGGCAGGTTAGTCTACAAAACAGGCCATTCAGCACATTTACAGTAAGCAGCTAAGAACTCATCAGGATATGTTGAAAGCCAGACATTTTCAAGTTGCATACTTCCAAAAGTTCTATATTATATTTTCGATACTATAGAATTGCTTTAGTGAAAAAAAAAAGTTTGCAATAAAGTATGAATTCTGAAACTATATTAAATTTGGTTGAGACAAAAATTATTTTACAGTTTTATACATAAAAAATAAAATAAAAAATACTTACCATAATGAGCGTAAAGCAGTGATATATACTCATTAGACATTACGGTTGATTTTCAAAAGCCCTTTTGGTGGTTGACTTTATATAAGCCTTTATTCCCGCCGCGGGTCCTACTCTGCAATTATACTGGACAATGGCCAGTTAGTCGTAAGGTTGACATTCTCGAGTCACTCCTACATTCATTCACTAGGGCTAATTCTCCTTCCACATGCATGTTGTTGTACATTGGGAGGTTGGCGAAGAGCGAGAACCCTTGGTAACACAGGGAGGACATGCAGACTTCACTCAGAAACAGTGTATAGCAGCCACCTCAAAGTGACATTGTGCATCCTATTTTACAATTCATTTTTGCATATTTGACAAGTAGTAATTTTTTATTATTATTTGCTTCCCTTTTGGGATACCGCCTACAATTACCACAACCCATCCACATTACCACCACCAACTGCTTACTACCTCCAGCTTATCCAGAGTTATGAGCCACGCGGGTGTGTGCAAACAGACAAAGAGCCGACTCAGCAGATCTGGATAAGCAGCTATGAGCTCATGAGGCGTGGGTTTGGCAGTGGGGCGGAGGCGAGGCGGGAAGGGGGGTAGAGGGTGACAGGTGTTGGATGAATAAGTGATGATGGTGCTGTCAAGGTGGAGCGCAGCACACGTTCTCCCAGAGGTCCCCTCCAAAGCTCCTCTCCTCACCACTGGGGGCAGGCCATGTTAAGTACTGCCGGTTAATATTGATGGCAGGCAGCTGTTGGCGGCTCATAACAGTGGCACAGTGCAGCCGGTGAACTGGTGTAGACAAAGTAGAACTCAGGGTTAGGTTGGGAGAGGGGGTGCTGGCCAATGGTCACTTGAGTCATAAAAGGGAATCAGCATATTCTATCCGGCAGATACCCAAACTGGTTCATGGGCCAAAATGTGCCATGATAAATATAGCAATAATGATACATGACTGGCAAAGTTTGGCCATGACATAGTAATATCAACTAAATCAAAATAGTAATAGACTAGTAAAAATCAGGTAAAATCTAGTCTAAATCAGGTTTAAACATTTAGTTTAATGTGATATTAGGTTTGCTGATAATAAAATATTAAAAACTAAAACATTTTGTGCAGCATAGGAGTAGGCAATATGGCGATAAAAATTTAATCGTGATATATGATGTTATGAGAATCGGGCAAGATCATTGAATCGTGATACAGTGCATTCATTATTCAGCCATCATTTATTGTCATTTTTACTGTAACAATGACAGTGTTTGTATTATTAATATATATATATATATATTAAAGTATTAAGTTGTATGATGAACACTGGATGGATAGGATGTACAGTGAATTTGTAGTTAAAAAAGGTTAAAAAGACACTGATTAACCAAAAACATACAGGCTAATCCAACTAGGTCCTGAACATAAAACATATAATGGCTTGAAAAATTCTCAGTACTCTTGCAGCTATGAGTAATGTATAAAGTCTGTAATGTACTTAAAATCATAGTGGAGCCAGAGAACTGAACACTTAATGGTATCTTCGGCGAAAAGTGTATTTTTAACTCAGTTGAACTGTGGAAACGAAATGCCCTAAATTATTTTAATCTAATAACTAAAAGAATTTAAGTCCATACAATTAGTATCCAGAAGTTTAGTCAATTTTAATGAGGTACATACAGAAATACTTAACAACATTATACAGTATAAAACGTATACAAAAACTGAACTGTTTAATATGTTAAGATGTCATTTTGAAGTCACATTCATGTAAAAAGTTCTCACAACTAATTGCATGTTACTATAACACAAACAATTGACATTTCCGCTTGTGGGTGCAATCTTCAGGCCACACGAGTGTAATCTCTCTGGGTCGAGTCTGCATGTCCTCCCTGAGTTCTCAATGGGCTTCCTCCTACTTTAAAAAGATATAGATCTAAATCTAAATTGCTCCTTGTGAGTGAAAATGACAGTGAATGGTTGTCGCTCTGTGTGTGCCTATGTGTCAGCCCTGCAACTAGCTAGCCACAGTACTGGCTATACCCCACTTAAGGCCCATCGTTGCTGGGATAGGCTCCATAGTATCAAGTCTAGAAGGTCATAATAACTAGAACCACTGGGTTAAACAGTGTATTTGGAGCCCATCAAATCTCATTTATACTATTGACGACTTTATGATCAAAACATGTTGAATATAATTACTGACCTACCATTATGAAGCTTTGTCAACGCTTAAGTAAACCAAAGTGTTATAGGGCACCGCTCATGCATATTCATACCTGACGTTAGCGCTATCTCAATGAAAAATGAACCTCTTCTCAATTAATCCAGACACACTTGTAGCAAGTTTGTTTTTTAAGCTCCGGTTCCTCCTGGTGCCACTGTCCCTGGGTAATACACGGAAGGTAATTGCACCAAAAAACGGGAGTGTGGTCTAAATAATGCATTTTTTCATGATAATTAATCGCCAAATGCAGATTCAGTGAGTCCATAAAGGTCCCAGAGGGCGCAAAAAGAGAGAATGCTAATGTGAGTAGCATCAGTGCAGCAGAGCCACACTAGAGTTTTTCCCAGGAGCCGGCGACATAGACCTATTTTTTAAAAGTGTGTCCTTTGTTGTGGCAGTGTCTTTATTAGACTTGCAATTTGTGCTGATGAAAGATTAGGTTGAAGTTAATTACAGAGAGTGGGGAGAAGCTGTCCAAACACAAAACACAAGTCTAATATAGTCTTCAAGTCGTACTAGGCTTTTCCTTACATGCTTTTGACAACTGAAAAAATGAATATGCGTTAGTATGTATGGTCTTTGCTAAGTGTCAGGTCATTGGAACCTTAGTGGTCTTGTGTTGTCTTTGTGTTTGTTTTTGGTGTTTATTTGTTTGTGTTTGTTTTGTGTTTATTGGAATATTTTTCCCATCAATAACTTGGACTATACAAGGAGGCAAACAGGCATTTTTATTGTGGGCTGAATGCGCGTATACCAAAGTTCTAAAAAGTGTGCAGGTATTTAATGAGATAAGAAAGCCTCATAGCACCATATACACCATCAACCCATATTTCCCACCATCAACCCATCATTTCCAACATTTAGCAATATATAAAACACTAAAGCACATAATGTTCTCTTCCTGGACAGTTGTATGTGTATTAATAACCAGTACATTCAGCTGTTTTACTTTTGCATTTGATGTTTGCAGTTTGCTTGGTCGGACATTGCTGTGATTAATGAGCCATTTCTCACATCACCTCCACCCCCATTCACGTGCACGCCCAGGTGTGGGTGTGCACGTCAGGCCCCTGCAGCTGTATCCAGGCTGCACTTATACACTCCGCCCAGGGCTAAGACCCCCGTTAGCTTAGGGCGTACACGGCTCTTAGCCCCGGGCCCACCGCCGCTGCCTCACTCACATCATAATGTCTTCTCTCTTTACCTCTTTACCTCTCTCTCTTTAACTGAACTGAACATTACCTAAAAACATAACCTAATATCTAATAAACATAACCTAATGAACATTAAATAATACCTAATAAACATAAACTAATACCTAACATAACCTAATAAACATAACTAATACTTAATAAACAGAAACTAATACCTAACATAACCTAATACCTAATAAAC
>JAVQKC010183944.1:0-14607 GCA_036025475.1 Philypnodon macrostomus | reverse complement strand
CGCACACTTGGACGTACCCCTCTGTGTCTTCGGCCCTGCCCACTTTTGTGGAATTTTTGAAAAATTGTCTGGGGGCGGAGTTAGCCTCTTACAGGGGGGTTAGCTCCACTTTAAGTATTAAAATTCAGCTGTTGAAATTATTTCACATACAAAAAAAACCACAAAAACAGGTCAGCACTATTGTCAGGTCCATATTTTAAATAGATTTAACATTTTAAGTGGCACTCTTTTTGTGAGTGCCCTTAAACCAACAATGTTTGGTCTTTTTCAGTCCACTTTTAGGCAGACTTTCCTTGCATGTTTACAAGTCTAAAATTAAAAATCCATTTATTCACATCCAAACATTCAAATGCCATTGTACCTGTCATTGCCCCCAATGTGACACAAATAAATAAATTCAATTATTTCAGAGATGATTCTGCTTTTTCAGTTGCAGCCTCATAACTGTGGAATTAATGTGTGCTTGATATTAGACAGGTCTTTTATAGTCAATTTTTGTTAATCTCTTTTAATAACACTTCTAACTTGAAATGTTGAAATATATATTCACAGCTGTTGTCGCTTTTTTAACTTTCAGTTTGAGTTACTATTTCACTGTTTTCTGTCTGATCTTGCTGATCTTGGTGTGAAATAATTTGGCTGATTCTCTTTATAAATAAAGTTTAGTTGAATTGGAACATCAACCTGTCAATGTTGCATTAACAAAACATTGATTCCAGCTGTGTAAAAAATAACACCAAAATATGAATAACCCACCACAGGTTTAAACTACAATAAGCATTTGAGACAAACATATCTTGCTGATACCACAAGTTCATTTTATCAGTTGGATATACTTTCTTTCTGACTAAACTTGGGGTCAATAGGAGCAAAAATAAAGATTGAACAACAACAAAGTTCTCATCATGGCTGGAGAGACATGCCCAAAGCTGTTGAACAAGTAATTAAATAGATTCGGGTGGGTGCTTAATCTCAGTTTTGTTCAGCTGGCTGCATGTTGGGATCTCTGCAGCCATCAGCCTGATATATGGGCATAGAAAGAGGCCAAAGGAGTAGAGTGGGGTTTTGTTGGCTGTACACCCAGATAGTGTGAGCCCTGTCTGCCTGGCAGGATGAAGAACTCGATGGATGGAAGTGGATGTATTGGAAGAAGGAGGGATGAAACAGACGATATTATGAGAAAAATTCCTTGGCCTAAAACAGGCAAGTTGAGGCTGCGAGCCAATCCTAAACCCAAACTCTATCCCCCGGCCAATTCAAAGATCTGTGGAGCCAGCTATGAAGCCAGCTATGAACCTTGCCAACAAAGCCAGCGAATCCCCACAACACTTAGGGGTGAGCAGATTTTATAACCCATTTGAACAACCAATGATTAGGCACCCACATTTTTCTTTCATCCAATCCACCACCCATGAGAGGACTTGAGAAAATAGATGCTGTTTTTGGATGAAATGTAAAAAAAAAAGAAAAAAAGATTTATGCTTCAAAAGAACCCACACCTGGAATAACAGCTTCAAAGCAGCTCCCATTTTCCCATTTGCCAGCAGCACAAATCATAACACAAACTGCCAGAAGTGCAAAAGGAGGCTTCCATAAGCCTCTGGTCTTCGTTCCCTCTTGTATCTGAACCAGGTCTGTCTCATGCCCCTGTGCCCCCTGTTTCTTCTCACCAATTTTCAGCTATGGCCCCGGCACAGCTGCGGCCCCCATCAAACCAGCATTTTACTCACTGCCATGGCCTGATCAAACGAACAGAGCGCCAAATCAAAAGCTAATCACCACCAATTGTCCAAATAACCTTTTTTATGAGCTCCGAGGCAACACAGAGCCATGAGGTATGCTAAGTAGATGAGGTGAGCGGAGTATCCGAAATAGAGGGGTGACCCTGGGACCACCTGTTTTCATGGAACAGAGGCCCAGCTACTCAACAGTGCACATTATCTCTAATGACTCTCTGAGGTCCAGTGTTGACACTAGCTGCCTAGCTATTACAGGCCCTCTGTCCCATGGCTCTGTTTCAACACTGACATGGAGGACTGGGAGCACAGACATGGTACGGTCTAGTCCCTATGGTCCAAACCTACTTAACGCCACAGACCAGAACATGGGCACTCCAGCCTCTCAGCCTGTTCATTTGAATTATTATGTGTCACCCTAGGCCTGGTTGGTCTCTTTTAACTCTGAACTCAAGCTGAACTGAATACAACCAAGTACCATATTTCTTTAGACAGAAGAAATAGAGTAAGATACCCATTTAATTTTGATGGTAGTTATATGCTGACCAGACCACAGTCTAATTGACCAAAGAAAACATACAATACATAGGGAGTAAATGCCAAATCAACTTTTTACCAGTGGATTTCTCATCAAGGCTTGGGACCTGTATGGGTTGAGTCACCGCCAGTGTCATAAAGGCACCTATGCAAAGCCACATAAAGTTCTGAAAAGATCAAATTGGATTCAATGATAAGTCTATGCATAGAGAGATAATGTTTGACCACTGCAGACTAGCCACATAACCACAGCAATGCAAACAAACTACTCCCACATTTAACAGTACAGTACATGTTTTTCAAAGACCCTTTTCACATATCATATCACATTTATACAAGGCCAGACTTTTACATTTTGCTTACTGTTTTTGAATAGTATTTCCCCCATACAATTGAAAATGTTGCAATCTTTTTCTCATGCTTTTCTCTACTCTCATCTCTCTGAGCAGTAGTGACACACGCATTTCACTTAGCAGACCAAATGGCTTGGATGCAACGCCCTTTTCCTCCCCAAACATCGATTTCAGAGCAGGGGTGAGCGTAGAAGCTGATTTAGCCTTAGGCAGATAGTCTGAATTATTTATTCGCCCATTACTGTATACATGACACGTAGACTATGTGCCTATTTAGAAGCTGTAAAAGAGCCTCTCTTTTTTTTGTAGCTCCAAGTTCATTCAGTTTGTAGCCAGGATTTATCAGATGGTTAGGCTAATTTACACATTTGAATACATTTCCCACAGGCTGCAATGCATTACAACACTGTAAGATCCAAACACTTCTGTATCACACACCCTGGAGGAACATATGGGCTGGTCCACTTGAGTATAAATGGAGACTAGTTCTATTGCTGAACTGAGGTAAGACCAAGCATGTGTGTAATTCTGAAATTGGATGAAGATGGTCACTAGAAGCCATCATAGAGCAAAGGGTGTCGTGAACACTGAGGACATAAAGCAATTGTGTTATTAAGGTTATGCAGTATATAACTTCTAATACTAATTACACTCATCATCAATCATCATCAAGGTTTCAGTGTTTTTTATTTAGTTGCTTTTATGATCTGTACAGTCAAGTGGATTCTGTAACACAGGATACATGCATCACAAACAAGCACACAAAAACATGCTGTAGATCTGAAAAAATATTGCTAATGGTCCACATCCATACAAAAAACAACAATTTATTCCTTTCATCATTGGGGGCCCGTTATGGTATTCTGAACATATGTCCATAATATTTGTATTTATATAAATACCCTCACTGGCCACTCTTAACAACAAATTCTGACCTCTACATTTTGTTAGACTAGAGGTATGTTATCCACAGACATCCAAACCAAAGCAAACAAAAACATAACCTCCTTGACAGACATTAACCCTTGTTTTAAAGCACCGATGCATGTGTGCTCAAAAACTTTTTTTGTACTTGTTCGTCACATAAAATAAGCTTAAGCCAGTAAATTTAATGGCAAAAACAGTCAAAAAGGGGTCAATTTGACCCAAAGGCAACACAAGGGTTAGAAATAGTAATTTGAAGACCCATCTTAAGACCTAAGCTAGCTTAAACTATAGTCTATTGTTCTCCCCCAGCCCCAAGCATGCAACTCCTGGCTCTGCCTTTCATTTACAGTAGCACCTTGTAAACAGCAGCAATGGTCGACAGCACAGATGAGAGAGAGAGAGATGAGATGGTGAGTGGGGTTGTGTGCTTGACAGGACAAACACTTCCACAGCTATTCTCCCATTTGGACTGCCTACCATAGCGGCTCAGGCCAGTGCGTTAAATACACTGACACAACTGTAGACATACAAGGGGCTAATGCTTCCAGCTGCCACATTCTGCTGCTCCACTTGGATACAAGCAATGGTTGGGCTCAGAAAAATGATTAGGTTTGTGTCCATAAATCTAAAAATCTTCTACAAAATTGATTTACTATGGTTTGGCAAGTAGTCTTTTATTGCATTATTGTAATGCTATGTTGGGTTTCTATTCACTGGAACCAGTCTCCTTTTGACCTCTGACCACTATGTTTTACTGCAGAACCACTAAAGGGGTATTTTTTTAATTTATTTTTTGAAGAACCGGATCATTCTCTATAAACCCCAGATATTGTATATGAAATTCCCAGTAGATCAGAAGTATCTAAAATACTCAGACCAGTCCATTCATTGTTCAAAGTCCCTGTCTGCTTCATTAAACATTTTAGTAGATTTCTCTTATATTGCTTAGCAGTTAATATACAGTACATATGTATCAATGAGGACTTTTGTATACTCTTGTGGAGTTTTTCAGCATTGACACCGTTCAATGACTAATCACATTTATTCTTTTGCATCATATTTTCTGGTTAAGAGATCCTTCAATAAAACCTCTCATAACTAATGTCAGTATCATCCATCATCAAGGTTTCACCAGTGTTTTTTATTTAGTTCTTTGAAAGGTACATTTTCAGGCAAGTGGATTCTGTCACATAAGAAAAAAATGTCCCAAACTTGAAAAAAGCAGCAGAGTAATTAAGTTTAAAACCAAGTTGGAGAGTTGACTCTTTTGTTAAGAATTTGAAGGTGATTAATAATGGGACACCTACTCAGCAGATGCACTGAAAGAATATAAATCCGCCACTTCTATAGAGACGTAAAAGTCTTTCTCAACGGCACCAGCAATTTATACTGACAGTTCATTTGATTGAGGCTTTATTGCCGTTTAAATGTTAAAACTTTATTAAAAGCCTTATATGCCGGAATTAATTGTTTTAAATTAAACTCGCGAACAATGTGTCTCAGGCAACTTTTAAATCACCTCCATTACCTTTTTTCAAATTGCCTGACTGGAGCTTAGAGGAGGTAGTGGTGCTTACTTACAGCTATAATCTATCCCTATTATGTACGGAGGTGGGCAACTCTGAATGATTCTAATCAACTTGTCATCTGTTTCACACTCGCAAGGTGAAATGAAAAGAAATCGCACCAGTGGAAGTTTTGAAAAATTGAAATAAGAGTCGGTGATGACAGCTATTGACCGCAGAGCCCTGACTGCGGCCAACATCAACAGACCATCTCAAAGGACACTCAGTCTGGATAGCATTACTTATCTGTCTTTTTTTAAATCTAGTGAGAAATAGGCTGAAAAATAAATATTTGCCACTTCACTGCAAACCAACCAAAAACACAAGGGAATCCCTCCGCACGTTGAGCCCATGCCAAAACAGTGCTGACTTCAAATAAGGCACGCATTATCCTATTGAAAAGTCTTACTGCTGCTACTCCTTGGACACAACCTCTGATTCGCTTCAATAAAAGTCACATTAAACAGAAGTGGGCGTATACAGGAAGAGTCAGGGAATCTCATTCTGAGCAAACAGAGAAGTGTGGTCCTCAAGACACAAGAGAAGACTGTTGTCAGATTTTTCGCCTCTTCCAGTTCATTTGTATAGTAATTAAATCAAGGCATTTCAGGCTCCTAAATCAAACTAGTGGTAATTATTAAGCGATTTTCCACTATACTTTCTCTTTACCAGCACCAATGGCAGTTGTTGGTAATCTGGGCCCCAACCGTTATGGAAGTAATGTACGTCAATTGTATTTGTAAACTCAACTACTATCTTCCCTGATTCTTGCTAAGTCATTGGGATTTTTATTTTACCTTTGTTTTATACAGACAATTCACCTCACGTACTTACCGTATCTCAGGGCAAAACTGGCCCCATAGGTAAACTCTTGTTGTCCCTAACCTTTGTAAAACTTAAGCGCTGATATCTCACATCAAGATTGAACCACTTTCTATATAACCTTCTTCGTGTTTTTGCACTAACTACAGAAGAATGCTTTGCTGTTACATGAAGGCTCAGCGGTCATGACTTTGACTCGGTGGTGGCTAACTGTCCAGATGCTCATCTCTTCATCCACATCCACCGGGACTAATCTGCCCTTTTGTTTATTCTCACTGGCTCTTGTTTTGTCACCGTTCTGTCAACTTTATACATCTAAAGTTTCTCCTGATCCCCATTAATTCTGATCGAACTAAAAAAGGACTTGCTAAATAGGACGCAGAATCCCAGTGGGTAGCAGGCCTAAGACTGACCTCTGTCTGAACCGCATAGTTTATACAGTAATGTGCAAAGCTATTGGACGTGTGATCTGCTATAAAACAGAGAAGGCCAGCTGCTGCACTCCTCGATAGACTTCTTCCAGATTTACAATGACAAGGCCTCAACATATACAGTATACACATGCGATCTAAAACTGGCTTTCATCTCAATCTATTTTTAACTGTCAATTTCTTTATGTTTGCCTCTTCCCTGCTAACCCCGTACCTGGGTTTTATCTTTTGAAGTTGCTCCTATTTTCCTCATTGTGTCTGACACGGTGGCAGCTGTCTCTTGCATTAGCATCAAAGACTAACAAAATGAAACACAAAGTTAAGAGATTGTAGGTTATTCTCAGCGTTAGTGACACAATACTGTAGGCTTTGTGGTTTGATTTTCTTAAGCTGTCACACCACACAAATCTTCACTACGAGCAAAGGGGACAGATGCATTGACACATTTGCTAATCTTAGAAACCATGTATTGTACTAAAGTGTTTTGAGCTCAAAGCCAATAGTAAATCTTTTTTTTTTCTGCTCCTACATACATAAAACTCTTGGATATGTTACCTTGCCCATATACGGTTAATTATTTTTGCATAAAGAGCCATACAAGAGGTGATAAATTGAAGTTATTGTTCCCTATAGTGTAGATTCTGCACCTGGCACATCCTCAATGCACAGGTGCGGCAGAGATGCTGAATAGGCCTGTTGTCTCACAGTGAAGAGGCAGAGATAACTGTATTTATGCTATTCAACTTGGAACATTTATTTCACCTCTTCGCCTGCTTATCAATGCAATTCACTCAACCAACTCATTGCCTTTAGTCCTGAGACATGCTGCACACACATGACAAATCTACTGAAGTTCAAACTGAGCATCAGAATGTCGAAGAACCTTGACTAGGGTTAATGAAGAATGCCCCTAAAAAGAAAAAAACATCAAGTGATCAGCATTTCTGTTCTTTAAAGGCCAGATGCAAATGGACAGTGTAGGTTATCTTCCTGTAGCTCCTGATATCATTAAAGATACTTTATTATAGCATTTGCACTTGCTCTTTAGTAGCACTCAATCTAGCTCCAAGACTAACGTCAGTCCAAGTCTACCCCGCTCCAAGAATCCACATATTAATCAATGATTACGCACATGCTCACACCACCACCTCCACATACTGTATCTGGCCAGGACGTCCTAAGGCTGGCTGCTCTCCGTTCAGCTCTTTGGGTGGTCTGTCCGTCCAGTAACACACCACAGAGTGACATACTGAGTGTCCGCTCTTCTCTGCAGCTGCCCACATCCTGCAAAGAGCCACTTCAAGTTCCAGGTGTTTGATGACGGAAATGCAATCACTGAGCAACGCTCTCTCTCCAATACAAATACAGTGTTGGGGTGTCACTTGGGTGTCATGCTCAAAAGTTTTTGCCCCAGCTTTCGACATATCGCATTTCTGACAGCTGTCACTGAGATGACATGTATTACATCCCAACCCAATTTGTCCAATTTTCTAGCCTTAAATATGTGGTATAAAGTCTATTTTTATATGGCGTTTCATATGTGGCGTATATCGGTTTATTCTGGTTGATCTGTCATTGCATCAGAATGATTGCCATGGGTTTGCTATTAGAAGGAGGAGGAGGAAATAAGTACTGTGAGGGGAAATGGAGAGGCTGGAGTCGACAGAGGGAGATTTGAGAGGAGGGAACGAGGGCCAGTCTAGTCACAGATAAGAGGCGCAAGAGTGATTGAAATAGGATTAGTGCAGACAGGCCACAGCATCACACTGTTAAACCTGCCTCTGTCACATCAAAGCCTCCCGGTGGCCGGCCGTCCGCACACACATGAACATGCTGATCACATTCTCCAGCCGTCTACAATATGTCTCCATTATGGATGCCTTTTATCTGGCGGCTCTGTCTTTGTGGACCACAGAGAGGATGCATTGATGAGCCATCTTTAACGTTTAATGAGGCAAGCCGTGATAAGTTGGCATTCAGACGCTACTGTCCTCGCCTTCCCCAGAGTGCAAACAAACTTTTAATGACAACTTCTCCCCCTAATTTGTGCCAAAAGCACAGACTTTTAACAGCATCCAAGTCCAAAAGCACTAACTCTTATTTGGTTCTTAAAAAAAAGGTTAGACTACTATCCTAAAATGTATTTTAAACATATCATATCGTCCATCCTATTTACACTCACATTTACACAAATACATCCAAGTATCAAGGACAATCTTTCAGACATTTATTAGTTGCAGACAGTCAAATTAATTCCAGTCAATACTTCCTAACTTCATTGAAACACCAAAACCACCTTGCTCTTTTGAATGTCATCCAATTGCTGTTATGTGTTAGTACTGTACTATACTGTAGCCAACAATGTATAAAGCTTCCACCAGTGTCAGTGTGACTAGTATCTGCACAAAGACATTTCAAGTCGGATTTATTGTAATCTTACAGGATTGCCAAAAAACCTCAACAACCACCAATTTAAGGCTTAAAAAAACAATTTTACCATTTCTAGTTTATTGGTCGTATAGAAAATGACATTTGGTTACATACTTATCTCTATGGCACACTGGGTACACCTAATAAAGAGTGGCATATTTCAGATTGCTTTCTTTGTACAGTTTCTTTTTGGTTTGTGCCTCAAAACAGAAGCACTGCTGTTCCCCAATCTTGCTCTGCATGCCTCTGATCAAACCAACACTTACTGTTCCTTGAGTACTTGTGTTTGAGAGCAGCTCAGTGTGATCAAACATTGGTCCTCTTCTGTTGCCGTAGATTATGGATGCCTATAGCTAGAGAGGCCTGTTTATCTGCGGAAGAGAGACAATTCACTGATTGGTATGTGTGTCTTTTGTGTATATGTGTGTGTGTGCGCGTGTGTGTGTGTATTCATGCACTATCTATATTTGTGTGCGAGCTAGTAGTTTTCCTCTTGGAGCTCATCGGTTCATATCCACCACCCACCCCACCGCAGCGTGCAGTAAATAGAGTCTCCGCCACTCGTTGAGAAATGGCGCAATTATCCCCTGCTGGTGAAATATGGGCCGGGATGCACCATTGCTTCTTGTGTGTGGCTGGGTCTGTGTGTGTGGCTGGGCCTGTGTGTGTGGCTGGGCCTGTGTGTGTGGATGCACCAAACGTACTAAGCAAGCCGTCTATTGTCAGCTCGCCCGTGATGTGCACTCTTATCACAAATGTATCTCTATACGCACGCACTTCAAAGACTGGGACTGTACAAGCTCTGTCCACATACACTAGGCACACATAAACATGCTGTACCCACAGTATTCACAGAACAGGCGTTTTAGCTGAGACAAGCATGCTGAATAAGTCACTGTCATTCAAACAGTATGGTCACTATACATAGAAATGAATAAGGCCGTCTGTATGCACAATACCCGTCAGCTTTACCAGCATGCTAGTAGTCATATTCAAAGAGTGTGTACTTTCACTGAAGGTAATAAATAGTGTTACGGTAAATGTGTAGTACTGAAAATGACATTTCTGTGCTAGTTCTATCCATGGTTGGTCATAGTACTACTATAGTGTATACCAATAAATAAAATATGTTTGTAAAATCAATTCTCTATATATTGACCATAACCGTTACTTGTCAGTTAAAAATATAAAGAATACAATGATTTGCATCGATCAAACTTAAATAGCTCATTTGGAATATGAACACATCTTATAAATGTTGGGGCATGGCAATAAAAGCTGTTGAAAAAAACGTTCCCTTTGGTTTTTAACATTAACTGCCTTCTAATGCATCACGACATAATCCTGCTTGGTACTCTGCTCCTCCTGCCGTATTGAAGATGATCTTGTCAGACTGTGTTTAATTTATGAACCTATTTCTGCCTTATATACACTTTATTAAAAGACATACATCTTAGAGAACACATTTCATCTTCTGCACTTTTCCCTACCCCAGTAATTAATCAGGTTTTCACATTTTACTGTCTTCTAATAAAGTACAGAAAACACTGCTTTAACCTGTGGCCTATTCATTTTGCCTTTCTGCTTTTAGACCTTTTGAAAATGTTCAATGACTCTCTCAAATGTCAGGGGGGCACACTTTGGTTTGAAGTCAAGCGCACACATAATGTTATTAACCTGGAGTGCTTTCTGCTTCCAATGGACTTTGACATTTGTGTGACTCTGCAAATTGTTGATTGCAACTAAATGGCAAGGTATATGGGAAATAAAACATCTTTTTGGAAACCCCACGACTGTAATTTTGGGTGATCTGTTCTGCCATTTCATTTAAAAATATTTGTCTCTTGTTTTTACAGATATGGGAAAATTGTGTCAACTAAGGCCATCCTGGACAAGAATACCAACCAGTGCAAAGGTCAGTTACTGGTGTATTTTTTTACATGCTTCGTGGTCATTGTCTTGTCATTACAACAGCGGCCCAGGCCAACCAATTTATTCATTGGCCCTGTACAATAAATCAGGGAGAAATGGCTCAGAAATGCTCTGGGTAAACAAGCTTAAGTCGGATGCGCTAGAGCATAGGAGACACCTTTCTCTTTCTCTTTGCTTTGATTTCCTGTGTTTTCACATGCACACATCTGGTAATGGTATTTTTTGTGTGGTTTTTTTTGGTTAAAATTGTGTCTTTTTCACACAACACCTCTCACCTAAAAGGTACTGGTGTGAGGTTGTTATCCAGCAAAGGGAGAGACTAACAGAAGTGAGATGATACAAGAGACTGTTTTGGGGTTCCCGGTGTTAAACAAAAATTATAACATACTGTACACTCACTTAGTAGGGTCTGCAGAAGACCATCTAAATGTGTTTTTAACCTTGAAGCAGATAGACTACACCACTGTATTAAAGTCTGCTTAATAAAACGGCAAGCGGTTGTACAGTATATTATTCTTCTTTGCGTGTGATAGAAAGATGGAATAACTAAAAAATATTGAGTAACACATTTCCCCTGTTGCAAATGAGCCATGAACATTGACCTTATAGTATATACGCTTGTACTCTTATGTTATTATGGAATGCTGGTTTGCTCTGAAAAAGTCGACCTGCATCCAATTATCTTCCCTTGTGCAAAAAAAAGAAAAAACTCTATTGGTGAGGCCTATAAATGCAACTATCCCTGAGAGCAGAGGATATAAAACAGTGATTCTCAATGGTCTGAAAACAGGCCTGTTTAATCCCTGATCATTTTATATGACCCAATTTTACAGAACTAAATTTCAACATCATTTTATCTTTCCATCCTGATGATTTTGGCTTCAATATTAAAACTATATTGAACCATGTTCCTTTTGGGTCCCACCAGTTGAGGATCACTGATTTTGAGAATCACGTTTTATGTGTTTAGTCCATTTGTGCCTACAAATAGTGAACAGTACTCACTTGAAACTGTGGCAAAAAATGTAGTTATGTCTGAGATTGAGATGTTTATAAGATGGCATATTTTGTATCAAATATTTGCATGTTTGAACATACAGAGCATACCAACAGGACAAAGAAGCTTTGATCAACTTTAATCTGGTTTTACTTTTGCTCTTTTTGGCATCATCTTAATTGTGTCTTCTAAACCTTTTTCTTTGCTGCCATCTGCCTGTCTATAAATATATGTTGTGTTTTATGCAGATGATTTGAATGAGGGAAATGAGGTAGTGATGGGGGTGGGGTGGGGAGATGCCCCGAGGTGTCCGGCTGGACTGTTTAAGAGCTATTGAAGTTCCATCAATACTTTTAATTGCTTTCTGTGGCTTCCCAGGCTCTGAAGAGTGGCCTTTCAAGGTGAAGCTGCCTTCTTAACCCTGAGTTTATCCTGCAAAGCATGCTCTGGGTCAAAAGCTTCTGCCTTTTTAGAGTGTAGAGAAAAGGGGGCCTGATTATCCCGACAGTCCCTTTTTGTGTGTCTTGTGGGCTATTAGAAACAAGATTGGGCCTATGTCCAAAGAAGGGATGTAGCTACAGGTTAGAGGGCACACTGGGCTGGATTAAAGACTGTGTGGAGGATAAACTGAACAAGTAAAAAGGGAAGTGAAGGCGTCAGCATTCCCAAGTGATTTCCCACAATCTCTTAAATCTATGGAACATTCCAGAAACATGGAACAACAGCATAACTTAAAGCTCCACCACCAAATTTTAATGTTTACTTATTTTATTAAGCAGTGAAACGGCTGTGTATTGCATTGCTGTATGCATTGACAATATGTATCACTCTCCCTTTTTCATTCATGTTTTTCTGTTTTATTTCTGTTTTCGTTTCTCTGTGTGGTCAAAAACAATGTTAAAAAACAGCCAATGAACATCTCTAATTGGAATGTATGTATTAGGCAGCAACTGGTTTCCACAAATAAAAAATGCCCTGATATAAATTAATAGTTCTGCAGATACGTACATTACCAAGTTATTTTAGGTTCTGTGTTTTGTGTCCTTTACTGCCGCATAACGTGTGCATCTATAATTCTAGAGCTCATAAATCTCACCAGAGAGACTCAAAAACAGGGTTTGATAGTTTATAATGTAGCCTACACTTCTATACACTCTTGGGGTAAAATTGCTAATTATGTAGATGTTGTAAAATATTGATGTATAAAATCCCAACTAACATTCCTTGGCTCTCTCTCTCTCTGTATTCTTGGCCAGCTGACCTCCGTCATGCTCAGCACAGGCTTAGCTCTGTGTTGTTTGGGAGAGCATATTTCCCATAAGTCATTGTGCTGGAATGCAGCGCTGCGCAGTGCCAAAAAGCAAATATAAGCAGAAGTATTTTACGAGTGGAAAGGATGGTCTCGGTCCGCACCCAGAGAGAGAAGTCGAAGATAGATGGACACTGGAAGGAAAGGCGAGAGAGAATCACGAGAAACTACACACATGAATCATTCTGCACTGCGGCCATCTTTGCTCGACTTTTGAAGAGTGAGCACGTTGTACAAAGTCAATCAGGACAGTCAGCTATTGGAGAGACTTCATTTATATTTATATATACTTTATATTTTCTCTATTATAATGTTTCATACTCAAGAAAGAAAACATGCAGTCAGTGTCAATACAACCATCAAATGTTATAGTAGAAGATAAAGAAGAAGATGGATATCTGAGAATATGCGAGATGCAGTGAGTCTTTTTTTATTCCTACAAGTCCAACAACAACCTACCTACGCACATGAGACACTTGCATGCACAGGTCTCCCAGTATCTATACATCGCTCACACTCGACGAGCTTGTGCAAGTCCCTGTAAAAGTCACTTCAAGTCCTTTGCTGTAAACTTCGCCCACGCACTCCCAACACAAAGGGCACACAGACCAATCACTTCCCAGTATGCCCTCCTCCCCATCCATCCATCCATCCATCCATCTGCCGGAGGTGTGTTATGCTCTTGCAGTGCAGTGGTCATGCTGATCTATCAATCCTTTTGCTCACATCACAGCGGGTCTAGTCTGCCGCTTCTGGCATGCTCCTCTTCTTTGCTGCCGAAACCACGCAAGCCTTTTGAATGAGCGCTACCTCTATCCAGGGCTGACTCACTTGCTTGGTGCTTTCTACCTGATGTACAGTAAGATCTGAGGCACACAAGCGATGCATACAAACTGTGCATTCAGAGAAGACAGGCGCTTTGGATGTAACCAGGTTCATAGGGAAACGGGAACAGGAAGTTTTGAAAGGGGTTTAGGACTTGTCAATCGCTGCGGGTTAGCTGGCGCTCGGCTTTTCATCTGTTTGGCTCCTTATTCACACTCTACACTGCGGCTTCTCGCACCATTTGGTCCTTTTTCAAGCTTTTCTGTCTTTAAAGTCGTATATTTCACTGCAGAAGTACATGTACTCTAAAGTAAAGATTTGGGGTTTGCAGTTGACATAAATTATTACATAAATCTGCCACAGTCCAGTGTGTACTCTGACTGCTGAGATAGGCTCCAGCGAAAGACACATTAAGAGATCGTAGAATGAAGAAATCAATGTAATGTTTCCAATGACTTTAACAAAACACGTAAAAAGCAACGAGATTTGTCTCAGGTTATGTATTTTGTGTCAGAAATGCACATAGACTAGACATGAATAAAGAATTGAGGATGGCAGGAGGGAGAGAAGCAAGTATTGTGTGTGAGCCCCAAAACATCTTATTTTCCATTGGTGCCCACCAGGGTCTCTTAACCCGTTACTACCGAGAGTCCCCTGGATAGGGGACCCTAGGGTTGCGTATTTTTACAGACCGTGAGCCAACACTATAATCACAGAAAATATAGTAATGTTGCACATCAATT
>JAVQKC010183935.1:0-19106 GCA_036025475.1 Philypnodon macrostomus | reverse complement strand
AACTGAGCAGGGTCATGTCGGGTAACTAACACGATCATGTGTTATTTATGGAGTTCCTTGATTTTGGGACAGTTTTGCAGACACGGTTATGGAAGGGTGGTCTGCAGAAAGACTACTGCGATTTTCAATTAAAATGGCCACACATTGGAGACAAGGTCATACAGCTATAAGGCAATAATGTGCAAAAGTGCTGCTTAAACTAATCACCCAAAAACGTCTCAATGAAACAGACGACGCAAACAGAAAGTGATAGCTGTCCCAATATGTACCTAGGCCAATGTGATTTAGAATAATCCTGAGCATAAAATAAAAAATATATAGTTCAACATTTCTGTGAGGACTTGTCCAGTAAAACCTAAAATGAACCTACATGTAGCAGAGTGGGCAGCATTTGTCTGAACCACCTTTATTTGCAATATTTATATAATCATTTTGTGGCTAATTCTAATTTCTCCATTGAAAATGTATTACGGGCTTGCCTCCAGTTGCCTCCATTCTGGAATTTAGAACTTTCTGTTTGACAGGGTCTATAAGGTGGTGGATAGAGTGTGTAGTTAAACATATTGAAGTTATTCTTAAATTGTTTTCAGGATATCAACTGTAAGAGCTACAAAAGACTATTTCTAAGTCAAATGTAAATGTAAACTACCACCCCAGGTTATATTAATGGGACCGCTGCAAAACTTCTATAGCAGCAGGGTCACCTCCATAGAAATCTGATAATCTTGTTCATGACAGACAAGCCAAGAACACATATCTCCACAACAACACAATGGAATACCTTATCACTGAAGTCAACAGTATGATCAGTTTGGATATGTATTCAATTTGATCTACTATAGTGATAACCCTTGAAGAATGCAGGTCTCATAAGTTGACTCTTACATTGTGCCGTTAAATACAATATACTGATATACAATAATACTAATAAATAAACAAATGTTGCAAAAAGGCAGTGGGACAATATGTCAAAAACACCAGTCATTGTGGCTCTATGTTTAGCTCGCCACGCCCCAGTCCACTCAAAATGTACGTGGCTTATCGTGAGTAATGACTTCCTGACTATTTTTTATCATGCTCTTTATGCTTGTCACTTCAGTATACTCCCAGGTGTTTTTAAACATTATGTATAAAACAACAAGGCTATGATATACGGGACAGTTGACATTTTACTGCATAATGGTATTAGTGACCATTATGACGGCACATCAGGTCACATCAGATTGGATTATTGTGTAACTATGATAAATGATTGACAGAGGTTTTCTGTGTGTATTTGTTGCAGGAGCAGGCCATAGCGCTCACAACCATGTTTGTGGCCATTCTGTTGCCGAGTGGCTGGATCTTGGCTCACATCGAGGATTACAAGGGCAACAGCAGTAAAGAGTAGACCAGGACGGCCACAGCTCCTATTCTCTACATGACAATGTTCTTTTATACTGTACATGTTTGGTTCTCCTGTCAATAAATACATTCTCATACATGAGTAAATGCCTCTATTATATATTTTTACTGTTAACGCTAAACAAGCACACGTCAACAGGTGATGGTCTTATGTGCAAAGGTATAGGGCAACTTTCAATAATTAGAATTTTAGTGTAGATTTACTAATACCACTGAAGTAGCAAACTTTTTCAAAGTAATCTTGAACTTCCAGGCTGGTTTAATAATTTCTTCATTAGTACCATACATAAAGAATCTTATTTCTCGTCCCAGGTGATCTACTGCTATGGCTCCCTCTGCTGTCCAACGGTGGGACACACTGACTTTTCTTATAGGGACTCTAGAAGCCCCTGAAACCTGACAGGCACAAATGATGCACACAGACCAAGCTACAATTTGTTATTTATTTATTTTACAGACTTCTCTTCTAATTTGAACTTGTGCAGAAGTAAAAATGATTTAATAAAGCAAAAATATAATCTGTAGCATAGTCAAGAGTTCAGTGACAAAATGGATAGTCCCATAATTTGTACCAAAATTAAGGAACTACCCATCTCTTCAAAATGAGCCTTTACAAAGTATTATATAGAGTATAAGTGTGGAAGTCAATTTAGAGATTGTAAAAATAATTTATGTCAAACTCGCAAAATACAGCTTTTCAATATACAAGGGAGGAAAATCAGTCGCATGCTGATCACTGTTCATTTCAAACAAAGCAAAGAAATCATACAGGTTTTATCTGCAGTAAAGGTTTAGGCATTCGGGTCAAAGGACAAAAAAAAAAACAGGCTTTAGTTTGTCACGGTTCAACCAAGACAGCCCTGATATAGAACCCATCTTAACAGCAAAATACAAAAAAGGCCTCAAGGAATCAAAGCCAGTAAGTCTAAACAATCTCAATTTCTTTTTACAGTACATTCAACCTGTATAGACATTGTACAGAAAGAAACATGGAGCCTAATTTTTTTCAGTGAACTGAAAAATCTCAAATACACCACGTCAGGACAATTGAAAATATGTGGACTCTTTATAAGAATAAGACCCCATGCTTTTCTGTAGTTTCTGTGGTTAATCAGCATAATGCACACATCAGTAACCATCCAACTAACAAACATACAGTACATAGTACAACTACTCATTCACCAGTAACAGAATCAGTCAAGCTGCTCACCAAGTTTCTGTTTAGTTTGGAAATTCTTCTTTATCACTTTAAAGCAAGACTAAAACATGTATCCAAAAATAAAAGCTCTGTGGCCTGACAGGGTACAGTAATGCAATGAAAAGGGAACTTGTAATAGATACTAACAGGTTACTCTCTTCAATGTATAGTGCAGTTTCTCAGCAGCAATCCAGTGCTGACTCGATGAGGAGGGATTTGGCCCCGTTTAAAATAAATCAAATAAAAACTGGAAAAAACATTAATAGGCACTCTATACACTGCATTTCCACAGGGGCTCAAGTCCACTCTGGCTCATCTCAGTTAATGACATCATGCTCTGGTCCTGACATTGTGTAGCAGCTCCAACAATTAAGAAATTTTCTTGTAGTCACAGTAAGCAAAGCTCATTGAGCCACCTTTGTGTTGTAAGCCCTGCTATAGTGTCGCTAAAACCCTGAGGAAAGAGATTATAAGAACACAAAATGATTGGCCCACACCAAACACAAGAGCTTCAAGAGAGATCATCCTCTTCCCTGCCGCTTTGTACACACCAGCAATAGCTGCACCTGGGAAGAAAGGAAATGAGTAATGTGGAATTACACACATACAAGCGGTTGCCAACTTTTATGCTTTTGATGTTTT
This sequence comes from Philypnodon macrostomus, assembly GCA_036025475.1. Classification (NCBI taxonomy): domain Eukaryota; kingdom Metazoa; phylum Chordata; class Actinopteri; order Gobiiformes; family Eleotridae; genus Philypnodon; species Philypnodon macrostomus. The sequence continues at coordinate 15,862 of JAVQKC010183935.1, read as the reverse complement.
TAAGTCTTAAACATGACTTACTAGTGAGTACACCTCCACAAATTGGTCCAATGATGCCCATGAGTATGATGGTAATGGGCATAAAGCGGGCGATCTTGTGCTGGCGCAGAGTGGCCAGGGACAGCAGAGCAGCCGGCAGGTGGAAGACCAATGAGGAGACGGCGGCCCACAAAAACACTCCATACCACATCTCTGTACGACACACACACGGTCAAATCATGACATACTCCACCAGCAGCAGCTAGTGTTCTATTCATTCAATATTTACAGATTTCTCCCAATAATCTCTGTTTAATTTTTCACGGAAAAAACAATCAAACTTACTATATATATATGTATAAAATATATAATACTTGGCCTCCTATCAGTAGCTGCATTACCTAGCGTTGACTAGCGTTAGCTGTTGTTGGTAAGCTGGCCGTGATAAACCGCTTAGCAAACTACATACATGACAAATTATTTCTTGTCGTATTAACGTCAATCTGATGTTAGTTATTGCAAGACTTTATATATATATAAAACACAGGTTGCTGAAACTAAGAGCAAAGCTAACTAAAGTACGACAAACAACCTACTAGCAAGATGCTAAAAACATAGCATTACGTTAGCTGACCTGAGAAGTCACTCAGAGACGTATCATTGCTGTGTGTACCATTTTTTCTCGGAACCAAATTTAATCCAAGTATTTGTTGGACGAAGCCAACTTCGTTTTGTCCATCTACCATGTTTCACATAAGTAGGTGGATATGAGAGGGAAAATAGAGACTTATTACGAAACTCTAGCTCCAGAGGGGCTAGCATTAGGCTAACAAACCGTTCTCCCAACTTGTTCTAACGTCATATATTTGCGACTGTGTGGGCGGGCGAAGGTTGTTGACGTACAAGGTTGCCAGTTTCAAAGTTAATTTCACTCATAGAGCCAAAATACATTTTCAAATATATTCTGCTTCAAATCCCGGGCTCAACAGTCTGTTGACAAAATAGTCACAAAGAGCTTTTCATCAAAAGCCTATTGGGAATTTCATGATAATTGTACATACGAGTAGCTGATATACCATTCACCTTGTGAGCCCAAGGGGACGCAGGAGATGGATTCGTTAGCCAGGATCTTGCGCCATTGTCCCAGCGTGAGATCGAGACGTCCGTGGCCCCAAGTGGTTGCAAATATAACAAATATTTTATCAGTTTTTCAGATTGACAATACACTGTACAAAAACTGCATTTAACCTGATATTGATGCTTTGTCCCAACCAATCTAGTCCAGTGTGGGGGTCCTGAATATTAACAATCATTCCAAACCCAAATAGAGATTTTTACAATGCTTATCTGCATCAATAATTTATACGTTTAATTTAGAATTGTGGTAGCCTCTGTAAAAATGAACTATACCTAAGCTAACCCTACCCCAATGAATAAAAACGGCGCAGTAGACAATAGTACAACATATATACAACTTCTGTGCGCACTTTTATTTAATAGATGCTGTCAACAACGCCTTTTGGCAACCTCCACAGTTGAGTGGCACCTGCTTAGCTCAAACACGTTCAGTAAAATTAATTGGGTTACATGTGGCAGGCTGGTAGCAGGCTGATGTTTTTCCAGGGAACGTCAAACTGAAAACGTTTTCTAGAAGTTACAGCTACTGATGTGTGACATTGTAGCCTGGAGCAACATCTTAAGTGCACCTTAAATAAAAATTTCAATTAAGTCATTTGGAACTAAAAAACAAACAAAAAAAGACTTGTCTGGTATCAAAAGTGGTAGAAAACTTTCCTGGAGGCCACACAGTACTAGCACCTCCTTGCTCAGGCTGTGTTGTGAAATAACTAGATCTGAATTCTTAAGGAGACACAATATGTTGATGTATCCCTTTAGAAACCGTCGGTTGCAAAATAAATACAAAAAAGAGGATATTTTAAATCTGTCTTGATGCTGTAGACCACAAGAAAAAATATTTACATAAAACATGAACAGCAAAATAAAACTAAGAGCAGTGGATGGTGAAAATGTGAACTATAGTGCGTTTAACAAATTGATTCACAAGTAAAACCAGTTTAGTTTGTACTAACGCATCCTCTCGGTTAAGTCCTCATGTTTCCGTATACATTTGTCTTTTTGTAAAATATTTTATTCATACAATCATTTCTTTAGCTATCGCAACATGACTAATTTAATTTTGAGTGGCAAGATATCAGTTGCACATAACCTCATAAGAACAACAATTTATAAACAAATGCAGAAAAGGGTCTTCTGTGTTCATTTGAATATGACGCCACACTTTTCCTCTTCAGTCCGTCTCATGTCTGTACAACTGTCTGAGTCTGTGGTGAGCTCATGGGAGTATTGCTGATCCTTTGGGGCATATGGTTGGTACAGCTCTGATCGGTGGCCTCCACTGACTGGCTCTGGAGGAGGAGGAGCCCGGGGCTGGACAGGTTGGCCGTTCAGTAGCACCACATCACCTCACACTGGCCCGTTCACAGCTGCTTCTGAGGGGAGGGAACTAGGCTCCAATCTGACAAGAGAAGGACAGCAATAAGATGAATCAGAAACTAAGCAAGTCACATATTGTACAATAAAATATTAGTTTATGAGTGTGCTAATTGATTAATGAATATAGTGGATTATTCAAAACACATACTTAGCCTCTTCAAAGGCAGATTCCTCTAGAGGACCATTTGGAACCTTCTCACTGCTGTCAAGGGTAAACAATGATTTAGTTACTTTGTACATTGACAAATACAATTTTGTGTTTAGTAAATGTTATTCGTTATAGATTACTTTTATATTTTTTTTATTATAGACTGAGCTTCAAGTATGTTTATCTGACCCTTTTTTTGGACCGCAGGCAGCAGCTGAACTGTTGAGCTCTGTCCTCTCTGTGTCCCCATTGTCTCCTACAGCATATTTGTCTGAGGAACAACTCTTCTCTTCATCACTAAAAACACACACAAAATCATTAGTTAATGTAACAATCATGTTGTAATAACACACAACACTTCAGGATGAAACGTGACGCATGCTGGACTGACACGGCACACCTCAAGAGAAAGGATGATGTGTTGAATGGGGCACAGAGGGTACAGTGAAGATGTCAAAATGTACAGCAAATGGAGAAAGTCAACTGTTTGTGAGAAAACAGTGTTTATTCTGTTAAGTGCCAGACAATAGCAGGCGGGCCTATATTCAAATTCATTGGATTGAGTCAGCCGTCAGTCTTGCTTTGTCTCAGAGAACCACCAATAACTAATGAGCCCAGCAAAACATCCACAGCGTGCACATTCTGCTACGGCAATAGACTGCAGGTCTATTAAGCTTTGCATGAGGGAACTTCAAGCAATCTGCTTATAAATTTGAGAGCAGCTAACTACAAATTTGACTTTTAAATCTGAGAAGATACTGAGGAAGATGCTCAAATCTTTGTGATGTCTAGAAGCATTTGAGGGATGACATTCATATCTGATATCTGTGGACATGTCTGCAAGTAACACAAGTAAACGTAGTCTGGGTACAGTAGACATGGTTGTGCTCCATGTTGTTTTGTTATTGTACAGAATTGTTCTTATTAGCCACAAGTTATTTCCCTGTAATATGACCCGACCCGAAGGGGTCCCAAATGACACAAAACAGATCATGTTGGTGTTGTGTCTAAAAAGCAAGACCACACCGTCATGTCATTGCATCTTTGTACAAAAGTCAGTGACTGTAAAATAAATCACAAATAATGTTGTATAATGTATATATTGCGTCAAATGTTCCTATACATAACCATTTGCGTGAAATAATAAACAATATCTTACCCAGAAGTGTTTGAATGCACTTAAAAGAGAGCTGTACTTTGAAGAAAGACATGCAGAAAGGAGATATGAAATAAAGTAAGGAGCTAAAACCAAAGAACAAGATCAGAACTGGGAAAGAAAAGTGGTTGTTGTGGTGGTTGACGTGACAACAAGACTACATCACGGCTGCAGGCTGATCTCTGATTGGCTGTACATACCGATAAGATTTCAACACTCTGAAGAAGCCCACACCAATAACGCACAGCAAGAAAGAAAGGAGGGGAAGCTCAGGTTTAAGTGGCTCTCACTTCATCAGACAGTTATTACTCAAGACACACACACAAAATAATGCAGCATCAACAGGTAGAGAGCGGACAAGCAATTCTCATCAAGACCATTGATAAAACATAAGACATATATGCTTATAGAGGCTTCCTATTTTATAGTCCAAGGAAACATGCTTGCATGCATGTTTTTACAGGACAATCTAAAATAAAATTGGCATTACCGAAAAGCATAAATTATATATAACTAAAGACTAAAAGACCAAACCCAAAGTAGGCCAATTATTGTTTTTGTTTGCACCAAGTAGATCAACAACCACTAACACATTAGGAGAAGTACAATATGCTGAAGATGAATTTTATTGATAAGCTTGAAGGCACATAAAGTGTTTTTGGCCAACCTCTTGAAGACGGCGGTCTCAGTCTTGGCATCCACAGTAAGGCTGACTGTCTCTTTCATGGAGCCGTTAATGACCGTCTCTGTGATGCTGCGCTGCTCAGCCATTTCTTCTCGTTTAGATTCAGTGGATTCTTTGGGGGAAGGAGGGGCTTCACTATTGTCTAACCAGCCATCAGAGTCTGGAAATTCATAAAATGGAAACAATTATGGGAATAAATCATTTCTTTTTTGCAGATACATTACCCATGCTACTATACTAATAACAGTTAGTTAAAGTAAAAGCACAAGTTGGTTGACTAACAGTAGAATACATTTCTTACCCTCATGTCTCAGAGGAGCATTAACTCCCAGTGGATCTGTCTCTATACTGGTCTCCATAGCAACTGGTGAGTTGCACCTCAGAGGGTCTTTGGGACTAAGATAAAACACAATAATGACTAAAAACACTGATAGGACTGCTGTAGTGGATGATGATGATGATGATGGTGAAGGACGGTGCAGTACCTGACTGAATTAAAGTTACAGAAATTGGCCCAGCCTGTTTCTGAGTTGGACCCGGTGGCGGGAAAGGAGCTCCATGCGACTTCAGGAGGGGCTTCTGTAGAAGTGGATGACGTAGTGGAGGAACTGTTGGGGCTGGCAGCTGGGGCCGTGGACGTCCCAGTGTCCATTGGGATGTCGTCAAAGTTGGCTGTCCACACTGGCCCTACAAAGTGAATATAAATGATCAGTACAATCAAAACCCAATTAACCAATCAGAGCACTTAAATATATAAAAAGGAGACCTGTATCGACTTCCATCCTGTCGTCAGTGCTGGGAGGGGCAGCTTCAAAAGGATCTCTCTTGACCTCTTCCTCTTCTGAGTCGGTGCTCTCTTCACTGTCTGTACTTCCTGAACTTCTGAACAATATAATGCAAACATTATAGTACACAGAACATAAACTATCAAGCAGTTATTTCAACGTCAAAATACCTTGGACGTCTCTGCGCTTCTGGTGCAAAGGTGACATCTTTTTCGTCCCAAATATCTTCCTCATCTGAACCAGCATCTTCAAACTGCTGGATTTTTTCCTTACAGCGGGCCTCAAACAAGGCTATATTTGCCTGGGAAGACAACCAGACAACATGATTTAATTTTAATTCAGTCTGTGTATATATATATATATATATATGCTATGATATTAACAAAATGGCACTTACACTTTCATTTGTATTCAGTGAAAAGTTGATGTCTGATATTCTATCAAAGGGAATACTGTGGTGTCAAAGAAAAGAGTTTTTATTAAAACACATTAAAAAGGACTCTGTTGGACGCATTGATACGAGTATCAGGTATCAGTCTGCTGAGCAAGGCTCCGAAAGGCAATTCAGTGATCGCCCCTCTGCTCGCCGTGTGAAACGCATCCAGTGTCTCCCTGGCCTTAGAGTGAGGCTCAAAGACTGCGTGGCTCGTGAGGAGCGCTGGTGCAGGGGTGGTGCGAGCAGCCGGCCCATAGGCCACAACATTTTTTTATGATTTAAAATAATGTGCAGTTTTGCAAATATGTGGTATCTGTGCATCCCTATTGTTAAACAAGGTTACCACAATGTTATGTATTTTATGTCTTAGTATTTCACATATGGGGACAAACAATGAAAATAAATGCTATATTTGAAAATGCAGTGTAGTCCTTAAACTTGTCATGACTGGACAGGTGATTGATGCCCTATTAATTTATGCCAATGTGATACTTGCTTCAATGAATGAGGCAATAATTTGTCAATTTAGAAATGAAGCAGGATGAGTACTCACTCCACAACATCGTCCTGATCAGCAAACTCTTCATCATTGAAGCCGAACTGCTCAATAAAATTGGACGTCATTTGTTGCATCTGATAATCAGAAAAGGCCTGGCAAAGCCCAGGACCAGTGATATTGATATAGACTTAGCTACACACAGAGCTGGCAATTACTTGAAATACAATGAAAATTAAATATTTCAAGAGTAAATCATTCAATCAACAAGGCTAGTATTTAGTTACAGACAAAAGATCTTACTATAAATGATAAAATGCTTTAAAAGTGAGCTAAATGTTATTAATCTAAAAATAGATTAGAATGTATTAAGTTATTAAAATCATACTTGTTGTAGAGAGGAGTCCTGGTGAAATCCACTGTCTTTGAAGTCTACCTCGTCGTCACTTGATGAATGGATGTGGTGTGTGTTCACCTGGTGAAATGTGGTAATTTAACAAATGCATGATTAAGATTAAAACTTGTGGCTTATGGTGATTTGTGAAAGAAAATGGCCCTAAACAAACTCACCAAATCAACAGTGTTTCTCTTATTTGTGTCAGCCAACTGTCCTGAAATAAATGCTTCCCATTTGTCTTTGTCCTCCACTGGCAGCTCTGTATAACACACACAACTTAGAACACAATATATTCATTTTCTTAAAAGGCAAGGCATCCAAAATGGCAGGTGACATCTGGTGATAGCCACCTGAGACATTCAGTTAATCACTATCCTATGTTTACTTATCTGTTACTGCTAAATCAGTCTAAAAAGTTAACTGACCATTTCAGGAAATACTGGTGAATATAAACAAATACATTAATACTTTACCGGAGAGGAGCTGTTGTATCTGGGGACCATTGGGGCCTTTGTCACAGTTGTGTACTATTGAGTTTGCTATTCTTGTGAGATGACCCATGTAGCCTCTTCGCCGACCACCTTCTGCCCTGAGAATAAAAAAAAAAAACCCTGAATTTTAGTACAAACTAGGCCCACGCTGTCATGCCCGACAGCAAGGTGTATATATGTGTGCGGCCCCATAAGTCTGCCACAACTGTAATTAGGTGTTTGGTCAGGTTTGAGTATGTACAAGTCGGAGACTTGTATATACCTGACTTCACAATTTCTAACCAAAATGGCCGAGCTCCTGTTTGTTGGTGTTGGTCAGATGGGGCCATAATAATATTGAATTTAAAAAAGTGTGTCCAGAGTCAAAAACATGGGGGCTCTATTCAGTCAGTCTTTATTTGACCTCTGTAATTTGCATATGTACATTAAATATACACTTCACCGGACCAACGTCATTCCATACCATCATTGTTCCACCGATATAATTAGTAAAATCGTTAATTACATGATGTGCTTATTTATAGTAAATCCTCTCATAACAGAAATATTTGTCATTTTATTATACGAGACGTCACCAGCATGCGCCCACCCCGGACATTTTTAGTACCTACACAGGCGAGCCGTTTTTCATCTGTGGATGCAGCTGGAGGTGATTCAATTACATCGCAAACTCTTAATCTCTCTAATCAGAAACCAGAATCTCACAAACATAGTTTAAATGAAATTGACTATACTTACTGTTCCTGTTCATTGGAGTTCCATGCTTCTACAATTCTCTGAATAAACTGGCACTTTTGAAACAGCTGAAACAAAAAAAGAAAAACTTCTGTAGCAAACGAACCAGTCTAAAGTAAACTATTCTAGAAACCAGATAAAACACCATCTTAGACAAAACACAAATTACATCTGCCTAAGATACAGAATAGTGATGATACAGAGAATTTAATATATTCAGTTTGTAAAATGTGTCGTCCCTTTCCAATACCTCATACTGTATATGTTGACAATATCCTGATGAAGGTGTATGTAATAATAATACTTATTGCAGCAAACAATGGTTCATTTTAAACATAACACAGTTAAGGGCAAATGGCAGACCTACAAAAATCTTCTTAGGCTGGTTTGGGGCACATTTTTATAAGGAGCACAAAATGTGAACTGCATGAATGAATGTAAACCATACAATTTATTCATTTAAAAATACTTACATGTTTGATGAGGATGCTTTCTCTTGGAAGTTCCTGGTCTTTGTCTTGCTGAATATCAGTGGGGGTAGAAGGCATAGCCAGGATCATGGCAGTGCAGATCTCCACTTGAATGTGAAGAAAGTTGTTCCAGATGTACTTGAAATACATATCCTGCAAATGGTCATAAACATATTAATTTCAAAAAATAAAAACTTACGTAAGAAACACATGATGCTTGTGTAGTATACTTACTAGTATGACTCCCAGTGTGTTGAGGTTAATGAGCTCTGCGTTAATGCTGTGACTGTTGCTCTGCAACAGACTAGCAACCAATCGGACAACATTTAACCTGGTGTTGCCAACAGGAGGGTCCAACACACCCCACGTTGTCTTCATCACATTCTTCTGTAGGTCAAGATTAAAACAAATCTCAGCAAACACAACACAAGATATACTAAATAGCAAACAATCTATTAATCTATCGGTTTTTTACCTTTGGAGGTTCTAAAAGCAGCTGGTGAAAGTCTTTCAGTCGTGGCCTCACAGCCTCCAGGATGCTCTGGTTTACGGAGAATGAAGAATGAGACATACCAGGAAGGCATTCCATGTGGCCCTCAAACCTACCAAAAACAAAAAGGTGCAAACTGGTTAACAAAGCAAACAAAACAAATGTAGTACATACTACATATAATAAATTATAACATAATAAAGTCGTAAAGACATACGCTGGTCTCCTCATCTCAAACAGTGTGAGAAGTATCTGGATGACACTGACAATGGCTGACTCGTTCTTTTCCTTATCAAAGATATTGGACAGCAGCTGCTCAACTGTCTCCTGCCTGGTGGACAGAAATGTACTTTATTTTACATAGTGACTATTGGACATCATTCTCACAGTAGGTTATACATACTTTTCGATTGTAGAAAGCAGTGGGTCAGGTTCTGTGCAGCCCTGGACTTGAAACATCTGGTCTCTACTTAGTCTGATGATCTCACACAGTGATTGAGAGGCATTGGAGTGTCTCTGATTAGAAAAAAATATGAATGTAAAATGCAAAGACAATAGCTTTACTTTATACAGTACATTACAGTTGCTTGTTGTATTTGTATGTTCACTATTTTTGTTGAAGCATTTTACACAAGTTTAAAAACATTATGATTTTTTTCAGTGCCATGTAAAACTCACATCCTCATCTTGAGAGGGCTGTACCACGTTTATCAGTCTCTGGATGATCTTTTCTTCATTGAGCCACTGAGAAATAAAAGCATTTATGTTAAACAAAATGATTAAAAAAAAATCTAGTATAATCTCAATTTGCTGTATTACACATACTAGCCAAGTATGCGTAACAACAAATAACATGTGATCAAAAAACTATGAACTAGGCCCTCTACACAGCATAGATTATCATATCCTTTTACATATGTGATCTGTTAGCAACAATAAATTAATTGAAACAGTGGACCGCTCTGTGCACTAAATCTTCTTGTGAGTGAAATAGCATCCTGGTGCGACCCTTAGATGGTGCAATTTTGTTCCAAAGGTTGCTTGCATATAAAGTTTTTGTGCTATACAATCTAGAGTCCACCATTTTAATAGCAATAAGTGTGGATACATCATCTAAATATTTTCCTGTTGTATGACTGCATTGACACTTATCAGTGTTACCCTCCAAGTATCCCAGTATTAGCACCCAGTAATTCATGCACAATTATTGTACCACAGTTGTTTGAGGAAATTATTAAGGAGCCACATACACTGAGAACATCTTGTCGTAGCTGTTGTGGTTCAATGCAGGTGAGCATTCGGAGCAGCAAATCCATGATGGCTGATGTGCCAATGTGTCGGATCATCAAGTCAACAAAATCTTCACGTTTCCTCAAAAAATCTACTATCTGCACAAAACCAAGGTTACAGAAGAAAATGTTACTTTACACTGACACATACATATTTGAATTATCTTCAAATAGAAAACTCACCTGTTCAGGCTTGCGCCCTATAAGAATAGACAGGACTTTGGAGAAGAAACTAGCCAGAAGTGGGTTGAGGGGTGGTTCATTTTGAAGAAAGCTGTATAGTTTCATCAGGAGTTTTTCATCTTCTCCAAGTCGGTCATTGATTTGACCAACATCTGATGTAAGCAGCTCACATGAAATGTTGGGATACCTGAGGGAAACAATTTTCCTAAGTACTGCATATGATCGTCAATCAAATAAATAATTTCACAAATACTGATTTCAGTGGCAGAGGCTGTATGCATGACATGCATGATGCAAATTTTTCAGTAAATATTGATGCAGTATCATACTTGTATTTGACTTTCTCCTCAACATCAGTGCTGGGCTCTTGTGTAATGAACGTGACCAGATCTTCCATGCATTGAGGTCTTAACAAAAAGTCAACCAATTTATGGTTTTGGGCTTTACACTCCTGTAGCACATCATCTTCATCCATTATCTCTGTCAACGTCACATCTTCTTTCTCCAGTAGAGTGTCAATGTGGGATGTGGTGTGGAGGTCAAATTTCCAAAACATGTTGGCTCTTAACAAAACAAAAAAACAACAACCAGTGATTATAGCATTATGTAAAATATGTAACTTTTGCCCCTAATAAAAGTTATTACCATTAGTAGCTTACCTATAAGATTTATACTCCAGATGCTGGAGCTCAAGTTAAAATCAAGTGTGTTTTAGTCTTTGTAAGATTTGGCCCATTCCAGGCTTGCTGGATTTACAGACAAGCAGACAGCAGAGGAACACACCACCAACACCACACACACAATGGCACACCTGTAATCAGAGATCAAATATATATGATTTAACTCAGAAAACATTACTATGGTCCACTTTTTCTAGTATCCAGTTAAAGTGTTACAACAAAACCACACAGTACAGCAAAAATATTGGTGCTATGATTATCAATTACCGTATATTCATGAAGCAGCTAAGCAGCTAGAGCAGTCAAGCGATAAAGCAATGCAGAAATGTTAATCGGATGCAGATACTGTATACAATTCCTTAACCACAATTTAATTTCTGAGTTTATACCTAATAAAAGTAAGATACCACAAAAAGAACAGAAAGAACAGACATGTGAAGAATGTTTGTAAACAAAACCTTGCCCCAAGCCCTTCTTCTACATTAGTGCTGTCACTCAGGAAACAGCTAAAAGTAGACCGGAGTTTACGGTGACGTTAACTGATTTGAGCTAAAATACATATAGCAAACATTTACCATAGTCCTTTATGGGCCACATAACGTCATCCAACCATAAATAAAGAGCAGCTTTTTCTCGTGACATGGTAGTCACTATTACTTAACTACGGCAATAAATGACAGGTATGTTTCGCTTTCCATTGTATTAGCAGGCACAATATGACTGTTCAATATAACAGTTCGCTAAACTGCTTCTTCCATTATTTAATCACACAAATTGGTATAAAAGGACTGTCCATTCACGGGTCATGGCACAACCTATAGCAGTGCTTATGAAAAGAACACCCCTTGTGCAAAGTATTTTATACGATTATCTGAAGATAGCGTGTAAAAGCAAATATCACAAACGAAAACTGAGATTATACTAGGTTTAACGTCAAGTTGCGTCACGTTGACCGGTAGCTGTGAGCTACGGTGCTAACGTGTTGGTTTGTCGTGTTTAAGATATAGCTACATTACAATGACTACACATATTTTAAGCACGGTAAAACACCGCTGTATTCACTGCAGAATAACCAAAGAGCCCAACAACACAGTGTCAAACTAGCATGATATGCTTCTTGTTAGCAAACCGCTACTAGCCCGGCTATATGGCTAAAGACTGCTGGGTAATCGTTTCTACAGCACCAAGTCCATCTGCTGACAAGTGGATCTACCTACCGGTATACAAAGGCAAAAGGCGGGTATCCGGTGTGAATCCTATCTTGCCATTTGTCCCAAGACTTCACTAATTATTGGGGGTGATCGTACAAAAGCCCCAGAAAAAATAAACCATTAAAAACTGATTCTAACAGGCGCGAAAAAAAGGTAGCTCACCAGAGGGCACTTTTCAAGATGGCGGTTCCGTCAACTTAAGCGGCCCTTCCCCCACCACAGCTGCAGCGGCTGTCTGTCAAACAGCCCGAGCAAAGTAATTGGTCCGTTTTTCAATCAATCAAATCCGATCTGGTTTCTGACTGGCCAAACAAAATCCAACTTCAAAGCGATACGCCAAGGATGTTATTATTCGCTAGCCGGGCCCGGAAGAGTAGAGTTTAACAGTTGAATAAAATATGATCGTGTTTATTAACATGGGTTTAACGAATGTATTTCATTGTTTCGATATGTTTAAATCAACGCCCTTACATTTTTACTGTATTCTTGACTTCTTCGTGTAAATGTAGCTAACGCTGATAGCACCACAACGTCATATGGTTATTCGCAGTGAGAAACGCCCAATTTGCGGAAGGCACTGAAGCTACAGCTACATTTGCGGCTAAACTTCAATGCTACTACGTTGATAACATTTATGAAACTGTTTCTTTCATTTGTAGAATGACAGCGCAGTCTGTTTTGGGCAACGACAAAGTTAACAAATCAAATCATATGAGGCCCTGCAGGATTACAGCGCCTGTGTTGTTTATAGCTGTAAAACAAAGCAAACTATATAAAAATAGGCATTCTATCTCAGAACAGTAGTCAATAGACAAGGCATACAAAAGTAAACCATGGGTTATAAAATTCATATCAATAGATATTGAAAAAGATAATTCATTTAATGAATAATATCCATTTGAAATTTTACAAAAGTAATTACAGAGTTACTAGAGAAAAGATGGAAGTTCATTGGTCATGTGGTTTAGATAGCACATTTCTCAACAATAAAATCTACGTGTTTATTTCTGTAATAGGCTACATGATTTATTTGCAACTAGCGCTATCATTCTGGATTTTTCCGATGACACTTGAACACAGCACTGGGTTTTTTAGTCTTCCTAATCCTCTGATAATCGCTCCTCGCCGGCTGCTGAGGAAAGATCATGATGTCACAGGTAAACAAGCCTAGATAGTGGTTTTATATCAAGTCGGCGTGCTAAAACAAATCAGCTGCGGAACCGTGCGGATAGAGAAAGCTTACTCCCTTGCGACCAAAATGGATCTAAACAGCATCATTGAACAACTGGAGATAGGACACCAAGACTGTGCGTTGACTGCTCTACAAAGCTTCAACTCACAGGTAAGCGTCATCCACAGCACACACCTCAAGCCTCGCTTTTAAAATAGCCCCAGTGTTGACGCCTGTCAATGTCAATGCCTATCGCCTATGGACTCAAACAACCACATTTGATGATGGTGTATGGCCTTCTTTGCCACAACACTTCTGGTACCACAAAGAAGTGCAGAGAGTTGTAATTAACACTGATGTTTGATTGATTGACTAGTGGTTAACCTCTGATGGATGTTTTGGGGATCCAGTGGGGGAACCAAATCGGATTACGCAAAACCAATCTGGAAAAGGTGACATGGACTAACAATACACTGGTAGTAAAAATAATCCTTTTGAGATAGACTGTTGATCCTGTTTATTTGGAAATTGCTAAAGCATGCACACTTTCCATACAGCTCATTTTTATATTTTTTCTGTAAGCATAGCCTATTAATGAGGGTTACTCTACACAGATGAGCAATTTCATATCATTCAAATGCATTATTCTAATTATTAAGATACATCAATAAATATTCTAGCCTAATTAAGTTAAAAGCACTGTTTTAATAAGCGGCTATAGCTGCAAAGTTGGGCTTCAGTCGTTTGGACATGGTGCAGCAAAGTCTTACAGGCAATAGGATTAGATTCTCTGGAACACTAATAGATTATGTTTTGGTCCAGTCAAATACTACTCTACTAACGAACCAGGGGGAAACCTGTCATGAAAGCTGTATGGCTATGATGATAGTTTTCTAAACCCTTACATGTATAAAATCACACATGAATCCTCGCCAGGCTCTTGCTGCTAAATCAGTGCTTCTTTCACAGTGGTGTTTATTTAACACACCTACATAATTCTACCCACCTCTACATCGATATTCTGCAGGAGTATAGCAAAGGGCCCACATCTTCCTCCGCTCCTGATGTGCATGAGGATAAACAAAACGGAGCAAACCTTGAAAGTATTGAATTAATATTATATTAAATTATCCACAGATGAGCCATTGCTTCACATTTGAGAGGGAAGATGGACAGGAAAGAGAGGTATGATATCTGAAAGCATATCTGACATTTGATCGTCCTACATTGGTGGAATTGCCTGTTTCCCTATCAAAATGTTTTAACAGCAACGGTTCACTGACAACAGCTAATCACAGTGTACTAACTGTGCTTTGTGGTCACAGCACCTTGGAGAGTTAGTGCTGAGTTTCCTGAACAGGGACTTGCAGCCATCATGTCAGGTGGCCTGTCTGGAGGCAATCCGAATCCTGTCCCGTGACAAAGAATGTCTGGGTCCATTCATCACCTGCTCTGCCATGTCCACACTGGCCCGATACGCAGGCATCGCTGTGGGTAGCACCATCACTGAAGACCAAAGTGAACCAGTAACAGAGCAAAGTAATTTCCCCTTTTTCTACAAACCAGGGATGTACAAAGTATAATATTCAGTAAATGGCATTATATAGTAGTCACAAAAATGAAGGTACATTTGACTTTCATGTTATGACTATCACCTGGTTCTTGATAAATACCACTTTAATAAAATGAAACATCAATAACACTGTCCACTATGTAATATAAATGTGTACTTTGAGGTGATGAGGCAGTGAGAGGGGAAGAAATAACCTGTGAAACCTGCCCACTTTCTGAAAATCCTGACTTGGAGGTGATTGTTGAGGCACTGAAGACAATCTGTAACATTGTACTGTACAATGTGACAGCACAGGTCAGTATCACATGCCTTTTTCCAATGATAATCTGGTCATATTTATAGGGTAAAGTAATCCCACCTTGTATGGGTTCTCTGTCAGGTGGTGGCGGCAGAACTGCAGTTGATCAAAGGTGTGGCTGCGAGGCTGAAGCAGTGCCGTGATCCCACATGGACCTATGAGGTATGCTACTGGACCAGTCTTGCATTGAACTCTGATATGAATGACCTCAGCATAATGTGTCAGTTGTTGTAGGATATGGCAAATTCACCAGATTCTTTTCCTATTCCTTTAATTACCTGGATGAAATGTTATGTACAATCTAAATGCAAACTACCTCAAATATGCACAATAAACTAAATCTTCTAGCTACTTAAGTATAGGCTAATTTAACTGTATGTAATTTGAATAATGTAGTACTGTAGAGTACCATAAGCACTTTTCTGTTTTAAAATGCAAACAAAGAACAGTTTTACATTGTCTAATCACTGGTTTAATATATTATTTGGCACGCTTAGTCCTCTGCTTAAGCATTTGCCTTATAGCACCATAGATTGACATTAAGAGCATGCAGTATGTCGAACCTCGGATGCAGGAGGAACAATGTGGTTTTCGTCCTGGTCGTGGAACGCTGGACCAGCTCTTTACCCTCCGTAGGGTGCTTGAGGGTTCATGGGAGTTTGCCCAACCAGTCCA
>JAVQKC010183907.1:0-21296 GCA_036025475.1 Philypnodon macrostomus | reverse complement strand
ATTCATAGTTTTGATGCCTTCAGTGTGAATCTACAATGTCAATAGTCATGAAAAGAAAGGAAACTCATTGAATGAGAAGGTGTGTCCAAACTTTTGGTCTGTACTGTATATCTTCCTTAATAGCAGCCTTCAATCACTGCTTGATGATCACAATGAAAAAAATAACTTTCATGAATTTATTGTCAAATATTTATTGCGGATTAAACACAGATCCACACATTTGATTCACACCATCGGCTCCAGCAGGTTTTTGAAGCACATTGTGTATTTTCAATTTTATCTCAGGACCCTTCAGTCATTTCTCTCACAGTCTCATTCACGCTTACACATTAAAAACATGATCTTATTCATTTAAACAGCCACACTTTGTCACCCAAAAAAGCGTATTCTTAAATGTACATGGCAAGAGGAAAGCTAAAATAAATTGAAATGCTGAACCGTTGATACAAAAAACACTTTACGCTGTGCTGTATCTGAGAAAAAAAGCAACCTTTCAAATGTCTTCTAATTCACTGTGGACTGTTTAAGCCACAGCTTCTTCATTAAAAGTAGCATTAAAATACTTCAGTCATAGAGAACATGCAGTAAACATTTGCAACTGAAATCCATATAAATGAAATGGGTGAACCAATATAATGCAAGAAAAAAACCAAAAACACTAAGTTACAAATGTATTTTAAGCTTGAAATATTCTGGACATAATGCTGTGATTCTCAACTGGTGGGTCACGGTAAATATAGCTTTAGATTTTTAGCTTATTTGAAGTCTACAATGGTGACGTACAGTTTGAAATATTTGTGCCATAATACCAAAAGAGACATGACATGAGATGAGTTCTTATACAACGTTATATGTGATCAAGTCATAAGATCAAACAATTTGAAATCTTCCTCCTCCAAATATAACTCTGCAGTTTAATGGCAACCCTCACACGCACACAGTCACACTATAGTAATCACAAATGCAGTACCATTACACACAGAGGCCTGGACCACCTGAGCTACTTTTAAACGAGCACCTATAGCTCTCAACCAGGCTTCAGACCTGGACCCACATTGGGACATCAGCTTTTTTTCTCGACACTACCTCAGCCACAAAAGGCAGATTTTAAAGTGATAATATGGCTTTTTAGCAGTGTTCACAGATGCACCAATTGCCAATATGTAATACACTAACATGAATGTATACACCCAATAATGTAATAATTTAATTAGGCAAGATGGCTGCCAACTATTACCTTTAGGCAAAACACAAACTAACAGGCAGCAGCTTCAACACAAATAAAAAGCCAAACTACCCTTTTAACATAATGAGAAAAGTCCCTTTAAAGCTTATTGTCTCAGCAGGGCCTGACCACATGCAAAAACACACTCAATCAATGAATACATGTCCAAGAAATCAAATCAAAATGAAAGCAATAAATACGAAGCACACAGTGCCAAAAATTAAAACATTACAACTCATTATTTCACTTTTTAAACATGTTTCTCTTCTTACACGTCGCTCTCCTTTATGAAAACCTCCTAAAAACCTCCTTTGACCAACATGCCCTTAATGCAAACTCCCTCTTGACTTACTTTGACCTTTACAACTTGGCACAGACCACACTCATGCTTACAGTACACATCGGTAGGCTTCGGATTCCTCTTTAGCTATGCAATGATTAAAACAATGAACCAAAACAAAAGTAAAAAGCACAGTGACAAGACAAGCACTGGATCACAGCTATACATCAGTAGAGACCCCAGGGTCGTTTGGCGTCCAGCATTTACGTGATTGGCTAATTGATCATGGAGCTCAACACTGAAAAACTCAGGGTAACTTCAGGCCCCAGAGGATCAGTCAGTTCTTTGGATGATGCACCACTTTGTCTAAAACAAAAGACGAACTTGTTAGTGGACATATATTCAATGCATGTAAGCAAATGGTGCTCTTCTCAGTTTACTCTGCATCCCATCCCAAAACCAGCTCAAAGCACAGTCTACAGTGTATAAAGAGAATGTGATTCGAGTTTATGTCTGTTGCTATAAATGTAGACACAAGATAAGGCCTGCATTTTCAGCCAATTAATGATTTTTTAAGGTGTACCCCGCCTCACACCGGGATAGGCTGGCTCCAATAGTACCATTGTCTTCTGTATGTCAAGTCATCAGCTAGGCATTAATAACTATTATAAAATGTATTTGTCAAGTACTACTTACATGTTCTTTGTCCAGTAACAATTTAACCTGCTAAAAAAGGAAACAAGATAATGTTAGAAGCTGAACGTTTTTCACAATATAAAAACAGAAATTGAGCAGCTACTATGAAAGGTGGTATGTGTATGGTATAAAAAAGCTTGAACCCTGGCACTTGACTGATGTATTGGGTACAGCAGGTTAGGGTTTGAAGCAGGTAAGTAATGAATTTTAATGAGCATTTTGTCTGAGCTCAGGCAGCAGACGAGGAAGTAGTTTCGGTGCAGTTTCTCCACAAGAGGCCCCTCTAGTAAAAACCCAAGAGCTCCATAAAGCCCGGCTAATGAGATGGTATGTTAATGAAGCTTACTACAGCACAGATAAAAGAATAGCTATAACTAAACTGGGGTCGTGTAGAGAATAGGCACATGGTCAGACAAAGACAGGGAAAGCCACAATTCAATTTCATACATTTTTTGCCTTCCTTGATCTGTGTGCAAAAATTCCTGACTTTTTGAGCATGTTTAGGGCCTCAAAATTGACTTTGAATCGGCAGAAAAAGATAAATAATAAGAAACTGTTCAATTTTAATATGGCGCATTGCCAACTTTGGGCGTGGGCCATAATAATGCAATATTAATATACTTTTTGGAGTTCAGGATGAAATCATTTCCATATCTTCTCCCTTATATTTGAGGATTGGATATCCAGCACAGCATCTGAAGTTTCCCCTGTAAGTCTTTTTTATATTTTTGTCTGTAAAACATGGGCTAGATTTGATAATGTCCTGTGGCAGTGGCTTACAAGGAAACATGGTGGTTCGATGTTTGTAATACCACTGTTGTGTCCTTGAGCAAGACACTTCACCCACCCCAGTGTGAGTGATGCTGGCATATGAATGTCAGTAAAATGCAGTGAAATGTTAATGTCTGGATGAATGAAACATGTACCTCTGTCCTTTCCATTGATGAGTCGCTCCTCTTCCTCCCGACCTTCATCTGGGGGAAAAAAAGTATTGTAAGTACTGAATATAATTTTGTAAACTAACACTGAAGAACTTTGCAGATATAGATAATGCACAATACAAAATACCAGAATGCAGCTCTTTGACCAGAGAGGACACAGTGTTAGTGATGGAGTCAGCTGCAACTAATAGGTCATTCCTCAAGTTCCTTCTTGGGCCTGTGAAGAGGAGATAAGTAAAAAATATGATAGCTATAATAAATACAGAGGGGCTCAACAACATTTTGCTTACAATAAATATATCATTTTCTCAGGTTCATAAAATGTCTTTGACCGCTTGGCTACTAAAGATAACTGTTGTGTTACTGGCCTTGTGCAAAAGCCTCTTGTACGTCCCCACCGACCCCGGCGAGAGAGTCCTGAGGATGGTACATGTGAGTTTGAGGAGAGGCTGAGGGAGCAGAGCGAGCTGCAGCCACTGGACTGGGACGAGCTGGAGATGCATGAGAGGAACCAGCCGCCTGAGCCTAGGACAGAAGTTTTCAATGTTAGAACTAAAATACATACATGGCTTTTTTTTTTACAAGAGCCACACAAACACATGATATAGATGCAGTAATGTCATGGTTTTATGTTTGGCAGGAATGTGTGTGGCAAGTCAAAATATTGATCATGTCAGTGTTTCAAATCAGATTTTGTTACAACCAGATAACATGATTTCTTTGTTCATGGTTAAATTAAAAAATTGGTTCCTGGTTTAGTCTTAGTCTATAGATTTGAGCCACAGTTGGAAAGTTCAACATTAAGTTTTCTAGTATTGCATTCTGTGGTTTTTACCGTCACTCATTTTAGCACACAAACTCTTATTGAGAAGAAAAACTTACTGCTTGACGTTGTTCCTCATCCTAAATAGGTGACCAAAAGGAGCAGTTGGGAAAATGGCAGAAAGGTGAGGAAAAGAGTATCAGAAACAGTCAAAGGGGAAAAATATAAAAAAATTAGTATCTATGAGAATGCTAGAGATATTATTTTGGGGGAAAAGTAGCGGATAGTGAGAGTACAGTGGGACAAGAGGATAAAATGGTGACTATTTGTGAGTATTTGTGGTCAGACCTTAAGCAGCTTCATGAGGCCCTCGAGCTGCACCATCAGCTCCCTGCGGCTCTCCTGAAGTGAAGACATCCTCTGCTCCAGCTCATCCTTCCTCTGTCTACAGCACACAAACACATGCAACAATTTAGCCAATACGTTCAACAGTTAAAAACATAAGGAATAATAATAACAGATATCTTAAAACTGTAGTTCCAAAACACCAGGTCAGGACAGATTGCAAAGATATGTCAAGAGCCAGAAAACAAGTCAAAAGGAATTACATAGTGGTGTGTATCTTCATCAAGAGCAAAAACATTACTTAAAAAGGGGACTAGAAAGTTAGTCACACAATGTATGGACTTATATAAGGATATGGAAGAAATACCACAAATCATGACCCACTGGAAAAATGTAATACCTTATTGATTTGGTGTCCTTTGATGGTGTAGCCAAAAGTCAAGTTGCATATCAGAATTCTGTCTAACTAAATTGAACAGACTCAACTATTATTACTCCTGATGTTTGCAGTGCTCAATGCAGCAATAGCATCCAAATGTATTGCTCTAAATTCTATGTACTAAGGTCTATTGCACAGTGGCCATCTCTTGTTTTTTTGGTCCATACTGTTTTTGTTTTTGCTGAAAAGGATAAACACGTTGGGAGTAATTTTTAGATTCAGAATCCACCATCTGCTGCAGCCATCTGCCGTAAAGCACTCTCCCTCTGAGCCACTGAGTCTTTCCCGCCAAATCTGAATCTATGGCACTGTGAGCAAAATAATACTGTTGCATGGGTAGCAACCATTTATAGCTTTTAAAAGTGTTTTTAGACAAAGCTCTTATTTTGAAGCCCTATGGGAGTGGTTCTCAAACTATGGAACATGTCCCTCAGATGGAACGTGAGGGTCTTTTGCAGTTCAAGTTTTATTTATTTTTTATTTTATTTTTTACAGATGGTTTGTTTCTGTATTAGTCCCAGTAGTAATTGAATATGATGTATAGGCCACTGTTTATTCCCGGTTGAAGCAACATTTCAGCCTATACGCTTTTAGTCATGATTTAGTTCTGGATTTGACCTGATTTAGGCTCATTTTAGTCTATTGAAATTATACTTTTATAGAGCAATATTTTCTTTAGTGGCACATCTAAGAACCACTGCCCTAGAGATTAAATAAAGCTAGTTATATAGTGGTGTCCTGTTGTGATATAGGCAGGGCTTGTTTACCTGAGTTGGCGTAGTTCGGCCAGCAGGGTGGGGTTAGTGCTGCCCTTCTCTGGACTGGGAACGGCGTCATGCTCAACTCGGAGGCGCTTGATCTCAGCCAAAATCTCTCTAGGGAACAAGAACAGACTGGTCATCTCAACATCACAGCATCAAATGAATAACACAAAACCAGGCTTTACATGGGCAACTATTGAAGTGACCAAAACATGAACTTAATATAAAAGAGAACAGTATATCATACCTGTTTTTGTTTTCCAGCTGGGCGATCAGCTCTCTCTTCTGCTTGTTGACATCAAAGTTAATGCTACGGTTTGGTATCATCTAAAATACAGAAATAACTCAATTAATATATCTGACTCGATACAATGTAAAATAAATAAAATAAAAGCAGAGAAATACATGCTTTTAAGTGTAGCTAAGCAGTTACGATAACATAACTAGACAGCCAGAAGCATCCAATTTCATTTAAACCAATTGTATTAATCCTACTCAATCTGACATAACCATGTATCTAAAATGGAATTGGCTGTGGTGTTGTTTTTTCTTATTGATTGTATTCACTTACTCCTGATCCTTCAGTTTCTGCAAGTCGTGATGTGTAGCGGGCGATCAGTTTGTGCTCTTCATCCTGTCGGCTTGGACTGTCCACACTCCTGAAAGAAAACAGAAAGTGTCAGCATTTGTTGGCTGATTGTCATTCAACATAACTACATGACAACAACATATATGTATAGATAGTATGAATGTGTTTTAATCAACCATAATTATTACAAAGATGTTATGAACCTAAAGGGACTGTATTTACCCCTAACTTTTGTCAACCCATGACACGATATACACTTCAGCACACCTTCACAAAGCTAACGATAACCGATATAACAGATGATGATAATATTGTCCAACATCAGTAAAAAGCTCTACTCCTACAATCATGACTCACCGTGGGCTGCCCTGGAGGCGGTTCACATAAGCTGCAATCAGTGCATGTTCCTCATTCATTCTCTGAGCAGCTGCCAAACTGGACAAGACACAAACACACTGACACATCACATTCAAAACACAAGGCATTCAGTCTGACTCACAACATTGATTTTATTGACCAAACATGACTATGACATACAGCAACTACTGTTATTGACTGAAATACAACTTTACTTTCCATATTGCCCACTACAAGTAAATAGTCTATATATACAGTTACATTACTATTGTATAAAAAAATAAATAATCAGTTATTAAAGTTAGTACCTTCTTGAAGATTCTGGCACTACTGGAGACATCAACATCTCCTCACCGTTGCTCCCAATGGGTCGTGAAGGGCTGCAAACAAGAGTCATGTGATCAGCAATACAAATTAGAAGTCCTGATTTGCACGAATTTAGACACACAATTCACCAAAATACATTGTCCCTTGTCTGGTCTAAACAGGGCATATGAGGTGAATGAATGACAAATACATTGCATAGCTTTATAAAAAAAGTAACCAACTAACCCGAGAATATTCTGTGCAAAGTGCAGTCAGTTTTGCTGGAGGTCTGTAATGATCTAGTCTGAGGTCATGTAGAAAATCAAACACTAGAGGTGGAGCTAACAAAGTGGGTGGCAGGCTGTAGATGTGGGAGTTTTGTAAAGTCAAGCATTTTAGTGCATAAACAGGTAATTATTTTGGAAGGGCTGTGTATAAAACTAGCAATGTTTGAGTAAGGAGTAATTCAATTCAATTTCAATAGGAGTAAGAATAGCATTTGCAAGTTAAATATTGATTTGATATAAAAAACAAATCCAGTGACCTTCCAGTTTATATATAAAGAAGCTACAGTTAAGAATCTTTTGTTATTTCAATAGGTCGTTATTTTCTGCATATGTTGTCCTTGAGATTGAATACTGTTCAATTAGCACTTAATACTGCAGTTTTAAGTGCTACAAGGACAGTCGCCATATTTCTCTTTGTAATCATCAGTGAAATAGAGCAATAATAAACAAGACCAAGTGTCCTTCTAAAGTAAGGCCTATAATTACTATGTGATAGGCCGTCTTACACTATGTTGGAGAGGTTGAGGGTCCTCTCTGGCTCCTCTGGATAAACTGGATGAGGAGGCTCTCGAGATGAAACACAGCCCAGAGTCTTGCCCAGGGCTCGGCCAAATTTTGACGCTGAAGATTTCTGCACAAAATTAAGAAAACACATCAGTTTAGAGCAATCATTAGAAATGTATAAAAGTATATATAATAGCTGGTTCAAGTGACAGCTCAATAAAATCTAATATTCCTGAGCTGCCAATACTTAATTAGTTTTGCTTTTTCTCATAGAACAGGTCAGATACTGTACATGATAGAACAGGTCAGATATTGTACATGATAGAACAGGTCAGATACTGTACATCATAGAACAGGTCAGATACTGTACATCATAGAACAGGTCAGATACTTGAACATCATAGAACAGGTCAGATACTGTACATCATAGAACAGGTCAGATACTGTGCATCATAGAACAGGTCACATACTGTACATCATAGAACAGGTCACATACTGTACATCATAGAACAGGTCAGATACTGTACATCATAGAACAGGTCAGATACTGTGCATCATAGAACAGGTCACATACTGTGCATCATAGAACAGGTCACATACTGTACATCATAGAACATCCATTCCAATGGATTTGTATTACATTACACAGCCTTTTGAACTCTACTCAGTGTTCCTAAATGCAGCATGAATGGTTTGATTATCGGGCATTTCTTTGAATTAAGCTTGGTTTATCATGTTTAAAAGTAAAGCTGTTGATCAAAGCTGATACATGATCACACCCGGAGAGCCCCCTGCTGCTCTGACCGCCTCACTGCACCCTGCTGGACTCACCCAGGTGGAGTGCTCCTTCATCTGGTGCTGGCTGCTGTGAGAGCCGCTCGTGTTGCCGTGCCAGAAGCAGTTCTGACACAGCTGGTAACCACGGCAACGGAGGCAGCGGTACCGAAACCCCGTCATCCCATTGCTACGACAATAGGAGCAGTACACCGGGTGGTTCACTGAGGGGGGAGAGGGAGACTGTCAATCACATTTCAGATCATTTATGATGAATGATTTAGTTGGTAAATATTCCTTTAATTAGCTAAAACTGGTTAGTAAATATAGATGTGCAATATAGTTTGTGAACTGGGTGACAATAAAATGGCATTACAGAAGGGATGCATGGTTCATTATGATTCAACTTTGTATTTTCTTTTACAATGGAATTTTTATACCTCAGATTAAATACTTTCACCCAGAGTGTATATGTATTCTTTCACTCTGTGTTTTTTCTTGCAGTCCCAAATGTCTGTGAAACCATTAAAATTGGAGGACCGTAACATACCATGTTCCACATTGGCCATGCGGTGCATAAGTGGTAACCAGACCAGGCACTGAGGAGGGTCTGATACAATGTCTAGGAACATGT
Organism: Philypnodon macrostomus; assembly: GCA_036025475.1. Classification (NCBI taxonomy): domain Eukaryota; kingdom Metazoa; phylum Chordata; class Actinopteri; order Gobiiformes; family Eleotridae; genus Philypnodon; species Philypnodon macrostomus. Next base: position 12,395 of record JAVQKC010183907.1, on the reverse strand, counting down.
TGATTGTAACCCTCTTCTACAGTAATATAAAATAACAAAACATGAACAGTATTAATAATTGATTTGATTATAAAAACTATTAACCAATCATTTGGTAATCATTTGAAATGGTACCTGTTGTGGGAAGCATGACCGCGTTATGGTGTGGTTGTAGCCAAAGGACGGCCCTTCATGTACAGCAGTAGGCAGCTTTAGAGCTTCTCTCAGAAAATCATCAAACTTGGGCAGCACCAAAACTCCATGGGAGTCAGAGACCTGAGAAAACACATCTGCACACACATGGTCTTACATGTCAATTTATTTTATTGTTCCATTTAAATTGAATTTACATATGTTGTCCACTAGATGTCACTTATGTAACATGTGAAGTCCTTATACACTATGACACTGGACTGTGTGCCATTGTCCTTTATTGCCTGTTTGCTGCCTACATCATAGCATTTGTTTATAGATGTTGATTTAATACTTACAGCGGAGTTTATCGATCAGTTTCCCTCCACAAAGAACTGCCAGCATCGACTTCACAGAGAGGACAGTGAGATGACCCTCTGGATCACTGGAAAATAGATCACAAGGTAGTTTTTATTTACATATATTTTCAAACTAATCAAAATGGAGATGATTTTTGTCTTTTTCAGGAGGATGTATTCTGCCTCAACATATTAACACAACTGAAGACTGATCACTATAGGTTAGTTGTAACTCAAAATGCAATAAGGTAATTAGCCAAAGAAGAACAATTCATAACACTATCCAAATACTATTTTAAACATGATACACTGCCCTTGAGACAAAGCAGTACATACAGTACCTGTCAACAGCAGCCAATATGAGCTCCACTAACAGGACAGTGCTCTCGCGAGGGTTGATAGTATGAGTGGTAGGCAGGCGTTTGCTGAGCTGGTTGAACAAAGAAGACACCAGGTTCTCCAGGCGGGTCACAGAGATACCAGCATGTAGCTCTACTGCATTCAGACCAGCATCACGGACCGCCTCGATCACATGGTATATGTCTATGAGGTGCACTGGGGAACAAGAAAGTTAGAATGTTAATATAAAATGTGCATCATGATTACCAAATAAAAACATTCACACAAATGTTAAATATATGTAGACTCCACTCTCTGCCAATTTAGGGAATAATTAATCCAATTTTATAACTATTTACGATTCTAGACTGAGGCAGCAACTTAGATGTATACATTGGTAATTGGACTGTTGACTGAAGTAATTTAACATAATGTTGACAGTGTACTCTTTGTGCAAGTCCTAAGCTGGGATAAATGCCGAGAATGCATCAGAAATATCATTCAACATAATGTACACTACAAAACAATTAATTTGCTCAAACAATCTCAGAAGGGAAAAAGCCAAAATATGAAGAAAATAAAACTGTTTTTGACTCACAGTTGCATCTTTTCTGTAGAAACCTCAGCTTGCATGCTGTTCGATACGTCGACAGGATAATGGCATCAAAGTTCTGCTCCCCTGCAACAAACAAGATTCTAATGTATCAGTAATGGACGAGACATCCATTAGCAAATCTCTCAACCTCAGACCACAGCAATACACTTCCTGTTTTTTACACATTACACACAATTACACATTTTACATTTATATGAACCCATTATAGTATCAAAGGGTATTTGATTGAATTTGAAGTCACTCACCAAGCTCGACCAAGATCTGCTGCCCCTCCACTGCCCCCCTCTCTCGATCTCTCGGCCCCCCCTCCTCCATCCTCACCATCCTGAAATACACCAAAAATGTAACATTACAGTCATTCAATTAATAATGTTTTTGTAGGTCAACACGGACATATCAGCGGATGCCAAAGCGGGTGAGGTTGATCATATATAAATAAATAATATAAATAGGTAAATAATGGTAAATAATCTAGATTAGATTTGAGATTATTACTGCACTCATATGAATCTTATGTAACTAATTTAGAGGTAGTTGCAAGCATTCAGTGTGGTCTTGTTTAGGCCTACTAAGAAAAAGGACCCTAAAAACTCAAGAGTTGAGTGAATTTTCACAGTTACAATTAATTACTATTTCTACAAGAAACATCACAACTATCAGGCTAAAGGAGAAATCAGACAAATCACACACAAGACTTTTACAAATATTTTTACAGTACAGAATTGTGTTGATGTAACATGTACTGGATGCGTGTTCTCATGAGATGAGCCACATAGTAACTGTTCCTCCAGCTGCATTTTGTCTTTTTAGGAAACATTAGTTCCTTTAATAAGAGGATATAGTCCATCTGTTTCACATCAAGAATCCACTACTGTCAATGACATCAACAAACATCAACCTCTATGGTCAGATTTGGGTTTGTGTAAACCTTGCAACAGTAGCCAAAACTCAATCACATTCCTAGAACAATCCTTGCCCTTAAATGGTGAACTTGTATACGGGCAGGATCAGAAACAGTTGTCTGTCCAATGGCTGCAAAAAGGAAAGTATTTTAAATATGTACAAAGTAGTTATTTAAGTTAATAATAGTGTAAAAATGTTGCTCTCTTCTAATTGGCTGTGCCTTTTTGTTAGATTCAGTATCTATCAAACCAGTGCATTTTTTGTAAATAATGTATCCATTGGTAAACCTGAGAGTGTCTGAAGATAGTATCAATGTATTCATTCAACGCAAAACGCTATGAGCACATTATGCACCTTGTAACTGTATCTTCAAACAGCGACACACCCTTTTGAAGCTCAAGTGTACGGCCATATGAGGATGAGCTTAGCACTCGGTAAATAAACAGCATTAATGAGAGCAGCTGAAGAAATCGGAGCTTCAAGGCTGGTATTAGAACATATTAGCAAGGCAGAGACAAATATATTGAGGTGAGGGGTACAGAGTAGGGCTGTAAAAAAAAATCGATTTGCGATATATCACACGATATTTCCGCTAGGTATCGATACTTTTGTGACGTCATCGTGCTTAATTAATGAGCTACAGTTTTTGTACATTTATATTCTGTTTGAGTGTATCTCTATGAGACTGGTGGGTGTATTGTTGTGTACTGAGTTAAAATTTGAATATAAATGTAGAATTATACTTATTGACCTTTGTGGCAGAAGTTAATTTGCGTTTTAGCAATATAGCTGATATGCCAATTTAATATATATTTCAGCTTTATTATGTTTACATTATTCTATTTTTAATAAAGGCCCTATATTATTATTCTTATTCCAGATTCCAGAGCCCAAAAGTTGTGACTTGGAAATAATGTTCCGATTGGTGCAAATAATAACTTCTAAAAGCCTGATGATGCTAAATGTAATAGAAAATAGCTAAGCTTAGACCTTGAGGCACCTTATTGTAAAGTTAAGGAGAAGAAAATAATGCTATAACTGATATTATCGAATCACAAAACTAGTGAAAGCCCTAATACAGAGACAAGAAATAGTTTCAACTGAAGTTTCAAGATCAGCAATCCACGTGTAACTTAAATGCATTTTTTATTTAAGATGTCTTCTATTTTGGAGCTTTGGTGAAAAAAGCTTTTATTAAATGTACCCCTTTAAGGCCCTCATTCCTCCTGTTGGCCCTGCCCACTTCACTACTACAGCCAGTCAAACAAAGAAAAATAGTAGCAAAGTGGGGTTTCTTCAACTATCTGTAGATTGATGGTTGAACGCAGCAATGTAACAAGATAGAAAGGCGAGGTTGCATGATAGAGCCCCTTTAATAAAAATCACCAGTCACTATGGCAACAGTTAGCCTAGCCTAACTGACTCAAATATTTGCATTCCTTGTATAAATGTGGTGACAGGCCAACCCCCAACACACACTTTACACTAAGAAACGGGTTGTGCACATTCCTAAGAGGATTTGAAAGCCTTCCCTAGAGACTTCAGGCTTCATTCAGACAAAAGACCGATTCCTCCTTTCTCTCACTGATACACAAACATACACACACACACACGCACGCACACACACACACACACACACACACACACACACACTGTTGGCTTGTTGTACTGCTCCCTCATGCCCGTACGCAGCTGTTTCACTCAATGTCCCTCAATTTCAAGTGCAACTTCATCTGAGCTCTGTACACACTGACAGACAGTAGTAGTATTCAGATGGGTTATGGATTGATAAAGGACCCACTGATCTCTGAGCAGTAGTTGTTTGAGAAGCTATGCTGTTCCTATTAGACACCCAGAATGATCATCAATCAATAATATTCATGAATACATTCAGGATGCAATCGTCATAATGCTAGATGTGTGATACATTGGCTTTAGATGATGCTAGCTTTGCAATTTTGATGTTTTTACTTTATATAATTAAGACATGATATGATCAATAACATTGGATTGTTTTGTGTTGTCTGTCGATTATTACTAACTTCTACCAATTGCTACAAATTTCTATAGGCTCTCCTCAACTAACAGTGAAATTACAGCCACTATACAGCCAATTACATGTATAATCATGTCTCATAAACTAAATATAAAAATCTACCCACAGTTACAGAAGAAGAGGGTCTGTGAATGACTGGCTGGTGCAAAGGTTTGTTAAGCTCTTTTAAAAACAGCTGATCACATCACACTGGATATAAATAACCCATCAGCCCCATACGTGTTACCACAGCTTCCCAAAGTCACAGCAGTTCACTACATTTAGCTTTGTCCGCTACCAGCGATGAGTAAACTGTTATTTCCAGCACAGTCTTGGAGATAGTTAACTGCATCCTGTCTGGCTGGCTGTCTGGCTGCGTCTGTCATAGGCTATAGCAGTAGTTCGCAAATGGTGGGTAAGGTCCCAAAAGTGAATCACAGGGAGGGTGAATACATAGTTTCATTCATTCATGGTATTATTGTTTGTTTTTTATTATGTACCTTCCATGACCTTCAAAGATCACTCAACACTTTTAATACTACAGTAGCTGAAAAATGCAAGTAATGTATCAAGTGCTTGATAAAGGAAGCCACCTGATGTTCACTGATTTCTGAGCAGTAGTTATTTGAAAAGCTGTGTATGGGTATGGATTAGCATTTGCTTTGTCTATTTTTTACTCTTTGAAATCATAGGAAAAATACTTTCTTCAATATATTACCCAGAGTATCAAAGTCTAGAGCATGTGCAAAAAGTATCCATCAAAATACAATCCATTTTTTAACCATGTAGCCCAATTAACAGTGGTGAAAAGCTCTCAGTTTCAACCAAATCAGCTCTTCATACTGTTATCTATCCAGGACTATGTCACCGGGGCGATGACCTGAACTGGGATGTCTCATTTATATCATTCCCAGGCTACTGACTGAAGCAATGCCTCTGCTCCACCCAATGAGCAGCAAGCTCTACCCTGTCTCTAAGGGACTATAGATTACCAGTCCATTGCATAGGAGGTTTATTTGGGCTACATTAGATTATTTCTTTCACTAACCACAACCCATGTCAATAATAAAGAATAGTTTCATAGATCTGGTTGTATTTGTAAATGAGAAAGAAACACAACTAAATCATTGCATTGTTGTAGTTAATCTTTCACAATTATCTCACCATTGTACAGTAACTCTTAAAGTAAATCTTAAAATGATTAACTTTATTTGTATTGTATTTGTTACTAAATGCAAATTAAGAAGGGAAAATCAAGTATTATTTCTTGATAAATCATTGTCTGGCTCCAGTTTTCTTTTTACAATATCTTACCATTGGGACATAGTTAGTCATTACTAAGTAGGGATGCACCGATATGAAAAGTCTTGGCCAACACTGATGCCAGTATTTCAGTTACCATATTGGCTGATACCGACGTTGAGCTTATATATCTGTGCATCACTACTAGTCAGTAGCTATGTTCACCTGGTTTAGCTCCACAAACCAGGTCCCAACATCACTAATTCTGTCCGGGATTAGCATAAAGGGAAAAAAAGATGTGAGCAGCCTACAACCACTGATGAAATGGTGGAAAGAACCTCCCTGTCCTTTTCTGAATGCTCACTTTACTTATTGTAAACTGATCAAATGCAGAGAAACCATAAGTGGGTGGTATATCCAGCTGACTGTGTTTGTGAAGCTGACTAACTCTGTGTTTTATTACGGCCCTTACATTTGCTGAGCTTCACAGAAACAACGCATGCCACTTTAATGCACACTAAATACACCAGCACACGCTGAAGGTTAAACTACAAGACATTTATGAACGCTCACGTCAATAATTTAGTTTTCATGCATAGTGTAAGGCCTATGTAATAAGCTTCAAATCAGTTTTATATTTATTTTATTTTTACTACTGAGAAGGCAATATTTGGAAAAGTTTAGATACAGAATAATTTTATGATATTACCTTTTGACATTTATCATTTTATTGTTACTTATGTTCATGTTTCTTTAAGGCCCTCTTTCTCCCCGATGGCCATGCCCACTTTATTTTTTATTTATTTTTTTTTAGCTCCAAAGAAGGTCAGTTTCTAAGCACTAAGCACAGCACTACTTAAATATGCCTGAATGAAAAAAATACTTATGCCTGAATGAAAAAAATACAATAAATTTCAGTCCTTGTATAAGCCCGTACAGTGTGGTTGTGTGTTGGTGTGTGGTCATACCTCTCTGTGTCAGAGGGTCACACGGTACAGGAGGAGCCTCGATAAAGGACACTGTAAGGGGCAAAGAGAAGAAAGGGGTAATTAGAGATGTCTTTTTCAATTCAGAGACCCACAAGTGAAAAGCTCTAAAAAGGCCCACACTAACAACAGACACTAAACAGCACTAAATGAGGGCTCTATACACGGGTTAGACATGTAGCCTTTGTGTGTCACTGTCCTTGCTGGAATTGCTACTAATGTAATTAACAAATGCCACTGGTCAGGCTCTAACCTTTAAGTAATTCATTTAATAAGTAGCATACATGTATTTAATTAGATGAAGAAATATTTAAAGTTTAATTAATAAAACACATATACCGGTAGTTAATGCATGTTGCTTTTGTAATACACATAATGGCAAACAAACATTCTTTTTTAACATTCATTCATAATATTAATTGACCAGTTCACCATAACATTGTAAGGGCAGTGGTTGCCAAGACTATGGTGTCACTGGCCATTTTTAGGCAAACAATTTCATTAAATACTCTATTTAAACAGTCCATTTTATCACAATATAGTTACTTTTGACGTCTGTAATAATATAACATGCAAAAAATATTATCTATTATTATACTATTTTTGTTTAGTGTTTTTTACTACAGTGGAAGTAAAGACTAGGGGGTTGGGGGGCAGGGGGGGCACCATAATCGTTTCTATTGATGGAAAACCTCCAAGAAATCCTGATGATCCCTAATGAAATGCGCAACAGAAGTTGAATGAATAAATGTTGCTTTCTGTGACTCATAAGGTCTGTTGATCTGATAAAGAAGCCAACAGAGAGGAGGCATGTCTAAGAATCCTGGCTTTCTCTAATGAATCTAATGCAAGCAATGTAACCAAACTAATATTTATTGAATCTATCAGGACAAACTTGATCTCACTGTAGTTTTCATGCAAATATTAGGTCAACTAACTCTTGAAATACTCCAATTAGTAAATTCAGCGCAATAACGTACTGTGGTTCTCCTTGTGCTGTTATAAATTGATGAAGCTTACTCGCCCTGAATGATGAATGATCTGCAATTAGCAACGCAAACCTTACTAACATCATTTACTAGCAAGGCTTGTATTGTAAATTTGCAGTCTCCAGATGCTGACTTCAGTCTTTTCTATGATTACCCCAGCCTCTCCTATAGCCTCTCCTGTCAATCAATCGTAGGGGTGTTATTGGTATGTCTGTAGGGGGTCCCATTGCCAGAGACCACCCAAACGTCAATAACAGCTCAGTGGTCACAGTGGTTACACCTGACTACAGCAAATGAGTTGGAAAATAAATAAACAATCATCTCTCTACCACAATTACCACTGTATCGCTATACTGTATACATGAAACTTCAAACACACGTGGTTAGAAGTGATTTAGAGGACTCACTCATTGTCTGCAAAATACATTTAAATGGTGCAGGAGAATTGAGACATCATGATCTACAATAGACCAGCTGTTGTATTTGGTCAAGGGAGATCAAAACAACCAGTCTATCTCATAGCTGTGGAGCATCAGAGCGTGTTTTTAATTCAACCTCCTAACCTGCAATAGCCTGCTCTCCCATTCATGCATTTACTGAGGGCAAGTTATTGTAAAGTGCCTTGCCCAAGGACATATCAGTATGATCTGGGGGGGAAGCGAGGATCAAACTTCCACCCTTTTGGTTATTGGACGACCTGCTGTACCTCCTGAACTACACAACATACACAAGTGTACATACAACTGTACAACGAATCAGGTGTCTTGCGCAAGGACCCATTAGCAATATGACTTTTTATGTTATGTTATGCGTTGGACGACCATCATTTGAATTTCTCCACTTGCATGTGTCATATAAGTGTGGGGCGTCAAGCAGGCGAAAGCGTATTTAGGATGGTTATGAGTGTGTTTACTGTCCTGTGTCCTCTCCACAGACAGTTGAGGCACGCAGCAGCTGTTCCCTATTCTCACCCTGACAGCACCAGCCTCTGTGCATGACTCTATGATATATACATGGCTCTGCTCCTGAAACCCTAGACCCTGACGTTACTGAAATACCTGAACGCTATCTATCCTCTCACCACCCTGTACACTGTAACACTCACAGGGAACTGAAGAGAAAGACAAATCCTCCTCAAATGAGGTTTTAAGGTGGTCTGCAGGAAATTAAAAACTGCTGGCAATCTTAACGAGGAGTCTTATCCCTAAATAATTCTGCAACATTGAAGACATAGTTCATTGCGCTGTTGGAACCCTACATGCATATATAGGTGAACTGTTCACTGCTCATTTGTCTGTCAGTGTATGTCTCTAAGTTAGCCCTGCAATTATGTGTCATTTTCATGTTGATAGATGCACAACTTGTGGAGATAAATATAACTAATATCATGTTGCCTTCTTCACACGCTACAAGTCCACAAACAAAATGTACTAACTCTGTATTTTAGAAGTTTGGACATTTGACACGATATGACAAGATATGTTCTGCTAACTTTGGTTGATTTGTTTAAATGTGTTTTAGAGACTGGCTTTCTCTACAATCAGGCACATTTTTCTGCTCCTGAATACTGATAGCATGTGTTTGTTCTATCCAGTTGTTTTTAGGGCTCATTTCCACCTCTTTTAGAGATCCTACTCAAAACAACAGGACTAGTAACAAAGACACAGTATTGGATGAGCTCTCTACAATGCTCTTTTACTTATTGTAGGTTGAACTGAATGTTTAAACTCTCAAATCCCATCAGTCGTCTGACCTTTGAATCCTGTTACCATGGAGAGTACCCACTCAGTTGTCAACGTGCAGGTAAAAACAGAAGCCACAAATCTCTGTTTACACCCATAAAGCGGTACATTTAGGATGGTAGGAGCTTAGCGGGATGCTCCGAAACAGTAAAAGAGTGACCCACAGTGACATAACCTCCATAGACCTGACCAGTATCACATCCCAAACATGCACACGTGTTGATGTCACACAACTTTAAATAGTCTTTTTAAACATACCCTTGTCTAAGAGGAAATGGCTTCAAGATTTCTTTCCTGGCCATGATCTTAGCCAACTCTGCATTTTGGGTTTTGGGCAAACAACACGCTAAGACCCGCAAAATATGGGGCAATTTGCTTTTGTATTCCAGTAACTTACTTGGAGCAGTGGTTCTCGGCTGGTGAGACTCTATTTTATTCCAATTTTGTTTTTTTACCCTATCCCAAGTATCTTATTTACCTCATAATGGTTTGAAAATGTAAGCAACAGACCAGGCATAATCTCATCATGACCACCTGTCTAATATTGCTAGTTATAGCAGCCAGCCTTCACTCCTCACATGCATTACCTGTCTGTTAACGTTATTCACCATTGCAATGATTACTTTCACCCTAACTGACGATGAAAAGACAACATACTGTAAATGCAATCTTCTGTTAAAAGGTTATGCAGCATGGCTTTGAGGTTACATAGAAAATGAGCAATGGAAAGTCAAACACTCACAGTCAGGAAGTGATGTACAATCAAGAAGCTTTGGTGAAGAGGAGATGTACAAAACACAAACCAACAGGAAGTCAGAGAGCAGCTTAAAAGAGGAATACAATCGTGCATAACATAGTGGTACTAATGTGTGACGAATTTCATGAACAGTAACACTTGAGCCGAGTGGGGTTAGTAAGAGCCTGTTATCTCACCACTTAACTGCATGCATCACTGTTTCATTAGAATAGACCCAAATTAAACCTGACTGACTGAGCGTTGTAAGTATTTGAGTCACATAAGAATATTGTTGAAGTCAAAATGCAATGCAATGAACCATGTAATAATGTCATAATTGAGTCATTGACTCGACAAATGCTTATTATTGAGGAAGTTACTCAAATAAATGTAACTTGTTGCTACCGACCAGAATGTGCAACTGTAAGGTTTTAATAAAGTTTGACTCCAGTAAAATGATATGAAGCTGCTGTAACATGAATGACTGTATTCTCCTAATCACAGGTTTGTCACTCAGCTCCACTGCATTACTCCCACCCACAGCCAGCGACTCGAGATGCCAGCAACGATCAGCAGCAAACAACAAGAAAGTCTTTCCATATGAAAAAATGAAGTTAGCAAAGTAAACTAAGATACCCTTGTTATTGGGAATGAGTAGTTTTGAAGCTCATCTTTGAAGTTTCTGATATACAATATTGAATCAGACGTTCAAATTCATGTGCCACTAATGCATACATATAATCAGATACACGTGCCTAAACACACAAACTCAATGTGTCCTGTTCATTCTATCACTTTCATGTTGTGTATTGTATTAAGTTAGAAATGCATACCAACAATACCCATATTATCTAAATCATCTTCTCTAAAATGTATGTTGACCGTATTTATAGCTGACCTAAAAGTTATTTTCAAAATAGGCGTTTACAGGTCTATTAACTAAACTGTTAAACCCATAAAGAACTTAGGTCACACTTTTTATTTTACATAGCCCCTAACTAAAGTGTTGGCTGGTGTGGTCCATTTGTCTTGATCCCATGTAATAACCACAAGGCCAACCAGATATTAAAAGTGTAATTATTATTATTATTATTATTATTATGCTATCACTAAGAAAGTTTCAAGGCTATATTATCGGTCAACTATAAGAGTATAAAATCAAAAACATGCGAGCAAATCCAAAACATTTCTCAATATAACCATGTCTATAGCCTATATGCCTTTTAGTCCAGGATAAAACCAAAAGCAGTCAGATTTCCCACACATGTGAACGTCCCAGCTTCATGTAAGTAGTGGTTATGAATTGAAAAGTGGGCATGCCTTCAGACAGCGTCATAGGTTTAAATGGGGCTTCGACACAAAAAAAAACCCTATAAATCTGACACCGTCCAGTTGAGAAATGTCCTTCATTTGGCCAAAACATTTTACATTGATAACACATTTACATTTTTAGTGAAAGCTGCTTGTAAAACTAACTTTACTTTAGGGAAGCTGACATCTGAGCGGCCATGTTGCAAAAAAGTTTAACTCCCTGTTCACCTTGTTCCTCCGAATGAATGTGTGACTGAACCTCCTTACCAAAAGCTCACATAAACTTCTAACAGCAATGGACATTACTAAAGGCGTATTGCTTTGTTACTGTGGTATATCCCTTAATAGGCAACACGAGTCGGGATTTACTTACCAGGGGGGGGACTATTTTCAGCAGGTAGTCTATTCGTCGCCAATTACCAACATGAACTCTCAGCCACGGACTTTTACGAGTCCTTCAAATCTCCGCTTCCTCTTTCCTACGTCCTTTACGCCCTCTTATTTAGACGAAACATCCCCGTATTGTCCTTTATTTCCGTAAAAAGCCACATTTCACTGCCTCCGTAGCCGCTTGTCTCGCATGGTAGTCACCGGGTGCTGCCTGGTCGACGAAGTGTAGGCTACTATTTTTGAAAGAAAGTCACTCCTCTGTGCGTCCCGTGCGTCCGCCCACCGCTCGCCCCTTTGACAGCAACACAAAGCTACAAAACCCACTCATTAGCCTTCTCCATAGATGTAAGGGTGCAATAGTTATACAGTAACTAAGCGGGAGACGGCTATTGTGGACTATGTAAATTAAGTGTGTGGACATAGCGGTGTTTTATAACGGTGCGGTGATAACTAGGAAAAACAACTAGGCTATGGCAATTTGTGAATGTAAAATATATACAATATAGGCTTGGTAATTTAATAAGTTATACAATATAGGCTTGGTAATTTAATAAGTTATACAATATAGGCTTGGTAATTTAATAAGTTATACAATATAGGCTTAGTAATTTAATAAGTTATACAATATAGGCTTAA